>SJYC01096251.1:0-43068 GCA_006408675.1 Madoqua kirkii | reverse complement strand
AAAAAGTGCAAAGAGTTGGACACGACTGAGCGACTAAACCAAACTCAAGTAGTAGAAAACAGCAAGGTCAGGATCCACAAGGGATTCGATGCCCATGCCCACCCCCTGTCTATTCGAGCCCTAATTTAATCCATCCGCGGGAGTGTCTCGGTGTGGTTACACAAGGTTCTGTCAGTTGAGGTTTGCCTGACGTGAGTTCAGAAAAAGGACTTTTATACTATCTGCATGGGCCTATTTATGTTTCCAAGTCTTCTGGATTTTCCACTATTCCTCAGGGCTGCACGCCCCACCTGTCTCCCTACAGGGCCCCTCTGTCTGCCAGGAGGAGTGGGAAAGGGGAGGCAGCAGGACCTGAAGGCAAGACTCGGCTGTTTACACCACGCGCTGGGAGACCCCAGATGGGTCCCCACAGAGGCCAGCCTTGCTCGTCTTGATGCCAGTGAGACCTCCAGCCCAGTCAGAGCCCTTTCAGATGAGGTCTTCCTGCCTTGCTACATAGGAAGGATAGACTGTCCTTGGCTGCAATGGCCATCACCACCACCAATACCACCACTGTCAGCATCCATAACACCAGCACCATCATCTTCACCATCACACTGCTACCATCATCATCATCAATAGCACCATCACCACATCATCAGCAAGGGACCTCTAACAGCTCCATCACGGTTTTCCCTCACCTCCTCAACACAAAACCCTCTGTTTAAGCACATGTTATGCTCCAAACCTTGTGCTCAGAATTTTCATTTCATTTAACACTTACCATAACTATGATATAGGTCCATATATATAATATATATGATATAGGTACCTTTTTCATGCATACAGCAAAATGATTCAGTTATCTTTTCAGCTTATATTCTAATATAGGTTATTAAAGGCTTCCCTTGTGGCTCAGAGGATACAGTGTCTGCCTGCAAAGCAGGAGACCTGGGTTTGATACCTGGGTTGGGAAGATCCCCTGGAGAAGGAAATGGCAACCCACTCCAGTATTCTTGCCTGGAGAATCCCATGGACAGAGGAGCCTGGGGGCTACAGTCCACAGAGTCACAAAGAGTCTTCACACACATAGGTTATTACACTGAGTATAACTCCCTGTGTGCTTGTGATAAGTCGCTTCAGTCGTGTCTGACTCTGCGACCCTGTGGACTTCAGCCCACCAGGCTCCTCTGTCCATGGGAGTCTCCAGGCAAAAATACTGGAGTGGTTGCCATTCCCGCCTCATGATTCCCTATGCTACTAAATACTAAATCCTTATTGCTTATTTACTCGATACATAGTAGTCTGTATCTATTAACCTCATACTCCTGTATGTCCTTGCCTCCCTCCCTCTCCCCTTTCATAACCATGATTTGTTTTCTGTATCCGTGAGTCCGTTTCTTTTCTGTATATCGATTCATCTGTACGGTTTCTAGATTTCACATATATGTGATATCATACAATATTTATGTACAATTTTTGATGCTGGTTCACACAAGAGGAAACTGAGATAGAGAAAAGTTAAATAACCTGCCCCAAATCATACACATAGGTAACGACAGTCAGGAATTAAACTCATATCTGTCCTATTTCCAGATTTATAATTTGAAAACTATATTCTCCTTTAAAACCCTCTTGCTCCCAAACCGGTAAGCATAAAAACACTTACTGTTTTGACAGATGGAAAGACCAAGGTTCAGAAAGGTGGAGGGGCTTTGAGACAAATGCAGCAGGAGCAGAGTGTTTAAAAGCTGAACCCCAGAGAAGGTGAACCCAAGCAGAGCCCAAGACGTGAGAAAGTCTTAGAAGAAACCCCTTGTTCCAAGCCCAGACCTGACACCCCCTCTGATGTCTTCTGGGACAAGTCTTCCTTTCTTCCTTATTTTTCCTTATTCATAGGACCTTCTGTGGGTCAGCTGCATAAGCTGTTTGTTTTTCTTTTTTTATCAGTTACTGAGCTTCTGGCTTTCTTCCACGTACGTTTTTGGTTTTTTTTAAACCTAGGTATTTTCCACCCTGTACCCCTTGTTTGAAGAACGCCTTCCATTCTGAGGCACCAAACCGATGTTCATCGAAAGAGTTAATGAATAAATGACCAACTGAGTGAATGTATAAGTGCATCCCAGAGTGAAGGCGCAATGGCTGGTCTCGGGACACCTCTCCCCACCTCTGGGCTTCCCTGCAGGGCACAGCATGTCCCCTTCTACACGCTGTGTAGGCTGGACTTTGTCTTCACTCAGAACAAACATAGATTGGACTTTGTCTTCACTCAGAACCATTCTGCCTCTGATCTTTCGAGTCTGATGCCTTCTCTTTAAGGAATGAATGGAGCATCCTTTATCTAATGTACTGCGCTTGTTTATTACGTATACCGTGTAAGGTGGTTGTCATGTGGACAGAATGCATCGGCCTTAGTCCTGGGTGCGAATCCTGATCCCATCACACAAGTTACGTGCATTGGGCAGTGATAGCCTCTGGGAACTGCAGCTTATTCCTCTGCAAAGTGGTGATAATATTGATCTCACTGGAGTGTAGTGAATACCTCACGAAAAGTGCCCGTCATGGCACAACAGAGGGTCAGTACGTGGCGCTTTCCCTTTCCTTAACTCCCTCTCTCTCCTCCTCCTCAACCCTCCTTTCCTCTCTCCCTTTCTTTCCTTTCCTCCCTCCATCCTCTTCCCAGAAGCTCTTAAAGAAGCCGAGATCCCAGCGGTCGTTGCTGCTGTTCAGTGGCTCAGTCCTGTTGGACTCTTTGTGGCCCCACGGACTGCAGCACGCCAGGCTGCCCTGTCCTTCCCCAGCTCCTGGAGTTTGCCCAGACTCACGTCCCTAGAGTCAGTGGTGTGATCCTAGCTACCCGGAGGCATTATGCCCCTCTGAGGTTGTGGGCTACTCTTCCTATCGGGGAGATTTCCAGGCCCTAAGCAGGGGGCTGCAGGGCAGACTGGAGGCACTCCTTAGGGGCTAATGCAGGAGGGGCTGCCCCCTGAACTCTGAAGGTCCAGCCTCAAAGACTGTCTCATCCAGAGGTGGCCAGCCAACAGCTTCCAGGCTACACAGCCCACAGAAATGTCTGGCATGGCACACAAAGGGCTCAATCAAAGTCAAAAGTAGTTGACCATATTTTTAAAATGAGAGACTTCATATTTTAAAGACTTCAGATTTCTTATACCCAAGGAAACAAAGAATCTCTGGCCCCACGGAGCCCACGTTTCCAGCTGTCACACTCAGCTGGCGGCTCCTCCTTTGGCAGCCAGAGTGTGCTTCTCAGTTGCCCACAGTCCCCACCATTCCCTGCCGCCTCTCCAGCCTTAAGCCGGAGGGGCATTTGCATCTATCACAGAGAGCTGGCACCGTCCTATTGATTACATCAGAGGAAGGTTTCTCTGTATCTTCACTGCTGTGCAAAGCGCATGTGTGGGAGGAGGCTTGAAAAGGGGGAAAGCTTGAAAGAAAGGACAGGACAGAGCGTTTTTCTCTGAAGGTAAAACATATGGCTACAAGAGAATTTCTTGGGATATGTATGCTAAAATTCCAGCTAGATGAAGTTCAAAAGTAAGTAAATCCAACAGAAGAGACCTTGGCGGTGGAGGCGATGCCTGGCGTGGAAAGGTGTTTGAGAAGCTGTAAAGGTCCCCACCCTGATCTGGACCTCACGAGTGGACACAGCATGCAAACTGACCAAGCCTTATGCTTAAGATTAGCACACGAGCTTTATCTCAACAAGAAAGGGACTGCATTGGCAAGATCTTATTTCTTAGGTTGGGCAGTACGTACCCGGGCATTTGTTTTATTTCAGTCTTTCTGTCTGATGTATCCATACCACTACAACTGTGGCCCTTCAGTATTTAGGTTACAAAGCGACACACTTGGCCTGCTTCACCCATTCACCCCACCTGCCTGGTTCCCACTGGTTTTTGAGTCTGTGACTCTTGATCCCAGTCTAGCTCTAGCTTCACAGGAGGGGAACCTCGGGCTCACACCCCGGGCTGTCTTGAGCCTTGGTCCCTTGGCTCAGCCCCTGCAAACAGGAGCATGTGCTGTTCCCTGGGCCCCACAGGGCTTGCCAGGGCCAACACAGGGAGCACAGGCCTGCCTCCACAAAGGCCCTCACCCTGTGCGTGGGCTCAGGGCCAACGTTCCAGTTGCCTAGGGGGTCCTTGCTCTTGCCATCTGTGCCACCCTACGTCTAACGCTTAAAACAGAGCCTGCTGCGTGGTGAGAGCCCTGGGTGGGCCGCAGCCGGCTCCCAGGGGCTCATGAGAGGAGCGGTGCCCATCTCTTCTGACTTGTGTTTAGCCACAGTCACTTGGAGCACCGGCAGCCTGCTGCGGTGGGAACATTTACACCACAGCAATGGGCAAGTGCTACGAATCAGAGGGGGTACTGGTGGGGAGAGCTGGCTGTCAGCCACTTAAGCGACTGTAAACACTTCCCCTTTATTATTATTATTATCATGGAGGCTGCTAGAGTTAACAGCAGCATCAGGCTGACCTGGATCCCTCTTCAGTTCCTTGTAGGGAAAATGTTTCTACGTATGAGATGCCATTTCCTCTACTGGAAAAAGGGAGACTAATTCCTACCTCATGGGCTGTGCGTGTGTGTGTGTGTGTGTGTGTGTGTGTGTGTGTGTGTGTGTGTGTGTGGTGGGGGCAGGAGTACAAATGAAGCTGGGAAGGTGTCTGAGCCAGTGTGTGTTCACAGCGGGCGTCCATTGCACATCAGTGCTCACCTCTCACTTTCTTACACGGGGACAGTGGTTGGTGCAAAGCCTTGCCCTGACATCCACCTCGTGCTGGGGCTGGAGCAAGCCCTCTGAAAGTGGAGGGGTGATCAGGGCCAGCTCGGCCCAGCCCCGCCGGCCCTGCAGCTCTGTGTCTGCAGCTCTTGCCACCCCAGGGGCAAGGGTGCAGCAGAGGCCAGCGTTTCTGCCCGATTCCTGGAAATCATCAATCTCTGCCCTTCGCCCTCCTCCCTTTTTCTACCACATTTTTTTTTCCTCCTGGATAATGAGGCCTCCTGAGACCAGTGGAGGTCTGAACTCTCTGAAAGTGGAGGGGTGATCAGGGCCAGCTCGGCCCAGCCCCGCCGGCCCTGCAGCTCTGTGTCTGCAGCTCTTGCCACCCCAGGGGCAAGGGTGCAGCAGAGGCCAGCGTTTCTGCCCGATTCCTGGAAATCATCAATCTCTGCCCTTCGCCCTCCTCCCTTTTTCTACCACATTTTTTTTTCCTCCTGGATAATGAGGCCTCCTGAGACCAGTGGAGGTCTGAACCTCGTTACAGCTCTCCGGGTAGGCCGGCATCAATAAGGGCCGGCGGACTGGGGACCTCGGTGGGGGCGGGGAGGCGGCGGGTGGGCGACTGAGGAGGGGAGCTTTGCAGACTTTCAAATCCCTGGATTTATTTCACCATGAATTATAACTGAACTCTTTAGTGCCCGGGGCTCATGGAGGGAAGGGTGGAATTCAGCCAATGGGCAGAGGGGTGGGGGCCCTGGTCTGGGTCCCAGGCAAAGAAGATCTCTGGCCATGGGATGTAAGAGAGGTTTCTGATGTCCACTCTGTGCAGAGGTAGGTCCCCTGCCTTTGGTGCATGGGAGGTGGGCAGTGGGAGGGAAGGTGCTAAGGGAGGGTGGGGTGGCTTAGAAGGAGCTCTCAGTCAAGATCCTGGCGCTGCTTCCTGTGTGACCCTGGCCCAGCCCCCTCCCCTCTCTGATCCTGTTTCTCCATCTATGCAGTGAGGGGCGTGTGTTGATGATCTCCATCTGCCTTGAGATTGACATATGGCCTCTGTGTGGGCACCTGGGTGTGTACATGGGATGCTCAGTGAGATCCTATGTGGAGCTCTGGGTGGGGAGTGGGGAAAAGCATGCTGAGTGTGAAAAACAGATGAAGGAGCCCAAGGTCAGGGACACAGATTGGTCTCTTGGATGTGTGCTAGAATCAAGCAGAGAGACAGACAGGACAACAGGCATGGAGGCAAAGAAGGTGAGCAGGAAGGAGCTGGGAAGAGGCATAGAGGTCTCAGGAGGAGGAAGAGAGGAACAGTGAAAACAGAGGCAGGCAATTCTTGTATCTCCTCGTAGCCAGAAAATCCTTCGTGGTGACATCTGCTCCTCTTGACGAGTGGTACCTTCATGAGACTAGCAGGGTCTCCTGCAGAAATATGTGCTTGGTTGCGTGTTCTCCGTCTTCACCAAAATCACATCTCTCCTGACCTTGCCCTTACCTCTTGGGAGTGGTTTCTCAGAGCTATCTAAGATGCTATCTCCCGGCCTACAGTCCTCACTTGCCCCAAATGAGGCAACTCACAACTCTTAAAAAGAAGAAGAAGAAGAAAACAGAGGCAGGAAAAGGGGCACTAAGTTGGAGATGGGCAGAGTGGCGGCAGAAGGGGGAAGACGGAGGGGCGGCAGCCTCGGGGTGCAGGGGGCAGCAGAGGGGCTGGCAGGCCAGCCGGCAGGGAGTGCTGAGTGAGGCCTTGCCATTGCGCCCTCGGCTCATCTGGGAAACAGTACACCTGCTATCAGGTTCTGCCAGCTCTCCGAGAGGGATCTGCAATGGGCAGGCGGGCAGACAGGAGCCCTCCCAGCGCCTCAGCAGAAAGGCTGGTGGAGAGACACAGCTGAACCTTCCTGGCACCCCCGTCTCTCACTTTCTCCGGTGTGCGGAGCCAATGCACCAGAGCCGACACATGGCACCAGGGATCGCGCTGCCCCCGGGGGACACGAGTGGGGCCCACATTGGCTCTGGGGGCCCCGACTGATCAGGTGACACGTAGGAACATGGGGCTGGCCAATTCTGATGGGAACTTGGCCTTCCACACCTGCCTGGTGCCGTGGGGTGAGCACAGCCCTTGGACTCAGGCTTGGGGTCGAGCCCTCCTACCGGACTGCTGCCCACCCCCGAGGTCTAGTGTCCATGAGGAGAGGATGCAGACAGTAGCCCTCACCCTGGGATCATCCTGAGGTCTAAGCAGACCTGGGTGCTAAGTGCTGGGTGTGCAAGCAGGGGAGGTGCTTCATACACAATCGGTATTACTAGGTTCCTGTATCCCATATTAATTGCTTTCCACCACCCAAGTGAAGCATGAGGAAGATACCAGAAGCCCCGCCTATGGAGTGTCCAAGAGCTTCTGCCAGAGAAGCTGTGAGCCCTGCCCCAACGAGCAAGGACGCTCCTGCCAGGCAGACGCAGCTTCGGGGTCTTCTCTGCTCCTTCACCCCAGCTGTTCCTGGAGCCTCAGTCTCCTCATCTGTAAATGAGGTGCTTTGCCGTTTTACTCCCTGGCCATCATGGGGATTCAGTGGGACGCAAGATAACAGCCTTAGCACAGGGGCTGCCGGGGGGAAGGAGTAAATGCTTAAGGCTTCGGGAAATGATGGTGAACCAGTGCCCGCCCCATGGAGCAGGGGTGACCGTCAGATGCTTTCACGTATGGAGAGGGACTAACGCAGGACCAGGGCGTGTAAATGGTCAACCAGGTCATTTTCTTCCCGGTCACTCACCTGTACCCGTGTGGGGTTCAGCCAGTGCGGGATGTCGCGGACAGTCACGTTCACTGGCAGGACGATGGACTCGCTGTTGTGGTCCAGGCAGGAGGTGGTGCACTCTGACCCTGCGGGGAAGCAGAGGGAGGCAGCGGCTCAACCCCTATCTCCTGATGCCAGCGGCTGCCCCTCCCCCCACTGGAATGGACCCAGCTGCTCCCTGGACCCCATTGGCCTGGGCCATCCCACCCTCAGGGGCAGCGGGAAAGAGAGAACCCCCACCTCCAGCAGGGCCACCTCTGGTCTCCCTGATGACTCTCTTGTCCCCAGTCCAGCTGACACCCACCGCCACACTCATCAGCCCTGAGCCCAGTTTGGTCTTACTCCTTCTCTGCTCAGAAACCCTTCCAGGGTTGCACATATCCAGGACAGAGTGCAAAACAAACCCCTTTGTCCAGCATCCATGGCCCCCCATGGTCTGGTCAACCTTGTCTCCTGTGAACCACCTCACACACCCCCACTAACTGGACTGCGCTTGGTTTTCCACCGGAATCCCCCATATCACAGCCTCTAAACTCTTGCCCCTGTGTATCCTTTCTCCTGAACTGTCCCCCCGATCGGCCTTCTCAAGGTCACATCCTACCAGCTCTTCAAAGCCCAGGTCAGATCCTCCAAGAGGCTTGCCCTGATTTCTGCAGCTGAGTGACAGTTGCATTTGCCATTGGTGAATCCCACTCCAGTACTGGCCCTGCCCCCCTGTCCCTCCTTTCCACAGTTACAGTAATGCCCTAGGAGGGCAAGGATGGGGTCAAGTCCTCTCTGAGCCTAACCCAGCATCTGACACACAAGATCTGCTCTGCAGGCATCAGCCAAGTGAAGGGTGAGCGTGTGAATGCCCCATCAGCGTCTTAACCACAGTCTCCTCCCCCAGGGCTGGTGTTCACATCCTCCTCTGTGCTCTCAAGATCTTTCCCCACCTCTTCAACGGGTGCATGACAATCAACGATCTTTCCAACCTTAATCCAAGTGCCCTTGCTTGGAGAAGACCTCCACTCCTGACAGTCCAAACCCTCTCGCAGGCACCTGTCACAGACTTTGTCGCTGTTGTTATCAAAAGTTCTCTTCTCTGCTCGCCTAGAACTCCATGAGGCTGCTGCTATCTGTGCCCCTTTCCGTGCCCAGAGCCTGGCACTGTGCATGCTGGATGGCAGGCACTTGATAAGCATTTGTGCAGTGAGTGAAAGAGACAAGAGTGAGCAACTGCATAGGTGGCTGAGGAAATGAATGAGCGAGTGAGTGAAGGGCACCATGAATGGATGATCAGGCGGCACTTAGGTATCCCAGAGAGCAGGGAGCGGGCACATGAATGAGTGAGCATAAACAGAAGGCTGTAAAAGCAGCTAAGGAATCAAAGCATGAATCAGGCAGAGAGTCAGGGAAGGCACCAGGGCCACCGCCGAAGCCCTCGGCCCAGGCGCTGCCCCTGATGACGTCAAGCTGCGGGCGGGCAAGACGACTGAAAGTTGACCGACTCATTCTCTGTCCTGCCCTCAGTGATTCCGAAGCTCCTTAAAACCAAGCGTATCCCATGGGATGTCCCCAGGTCTCCAGAAAGGTCCTCATTCATATGGACAAAGAATGGGCCTGTGAGAATCTACCAGGGCCCTGGGGAGGTCATGTCCCTGCCTTACTGTCAAGACCACCCTTGAACACTGAATGCTTTACGAGAGCCAACTTTCTTGAAAAATATCCTCCACTGTTAGTCAGTCCAAAGGCTCCCTTCCAAATGTGCGTATGTATACAAACAGAATGCATAGATGTGTATGCATACAAGGAAATACATGTGCATATATAGATATCTGTATATGTACGTATAGTTTCTCAGGGCCAATCTGCTGCTGTCTTGTCATTCTCTTCAATCTAAGCAAGTCACAAAGTCTGAAGAGGGGACCGGGGTGGAATGGCAGATCTGGGACAATCTTTAGAGTCTCTTTACTTTAAACACGGAGCCCCTGAGCCCAGAGGGCAGGGGTGGGAGGTATTTCTGGTCCGGTCAGCTGGCTTCCACCTGCCACTCTCCCCCCCGCACACCCAGCCCTTGAGACTGCGGTCTTCACACCCATCTCGGGAGTGAAAAAGTGAGGTGTGCAGAGCTTGAGTTCCAGAGCTGGCGAGCAGGGGGCCGTGAATGCAAGCCCACGTCCTTCCTGCTTCCAAACCCCGTGCCATACAGTGGAGACACAGAGGGAACGAAGAGAAGGTGGCGGCCGTGGAAGGGGACAGAAAGAGGGGAAGGGTGAGCAGAGAGAAAAGAGGCACGCAGAAAGACACGGAAAGAAGAGATGAGAGTCCGAGGCGGGGGTCCCTTGGCCCTCAGAGAGACTCCGCGGTGTGTGTGTATCAGGAGATCAATTCTAAAGATTTCACGGAGCCGGGCTGTGATGGGAAAGTCTTTTTGGAGAAATAAGACGCCACCTCTGAGAAACAGACAAAGGCTGTTCACCCCAAAAAGGGGAAGAAATAAACCTGGTCCACCCAGGAGGCCACGGCTGCCCTGTGCAGCAGACACGGCTCAGTCCCTCTCTCCGGCGGCGAGCCCCGCTCTGCCCTCCCCCCGCCACAGCACCGGGCCTCAGGACCAGGCGGCGGGTTGTGATGTATGAGCCCTAATTGGCATCATTACAGAGCGCTGATCTCACCAGGCCCCCGCCGCCCCTTCCCGGGAGGAGCAGGGAGGTGGCAGCGGCCTCAGTAGCTGTCACAACTTTCTGGGAGCTTCTGAGAGGGGACACAGGCCTCCCCAGGCTGCTCGGGGAGGGCCTGAAGGCAGATGCTCAGAGCGGCTCCAGTAAGGGGGTCCCAGCCCCCACGCCAGCTGCCCACCTCACCCCTGCCTGCTTAGGAGGCCTCTGGCCGGGGCCCCTCTCCTTGAGGGACGTCTCCCCCGGGAGGGCTCGGCCCAGGGGACAGGTAGAAGGAGAACACGCAGGAGTGTTGGGCGGGTGGGGGGAGCTTTGCCCCTCTCTGCCTCAGCATCTCCTCCTGGGGAGGGGGGCCTTTACTCTCTCAGCCCCTCCCGCCCCCACCCCCACCCCAGACGGCCATGCTCATAAGGCCACATCGGCATGGCAGTGAGAACAGGGGGTACAGAGGCGGGGAAGGGGATTCCGGCTTCAACGTCAGACAGACAGCCTTCCCTCTCTGCTTTGACCACAAGAAAGCTCACGGGGTGAAGGAAAGGCTACTGGCACCACTACGCCACCCCCCTCCGCCTCCCCAGCACCTCTCGACCAGTCTGCTGGCTAGCAGAGAGCCAGGCGTGCTGGCTCCTTTGCGTGTGTCTGTGACTGGCACATACACAACAGGTACAAAGCGGCCACGTGATGTATCTGCCGCGTGTGTGTGTGAGCTACAGGTAGGTTTACGGGTGACGTGTCTGGGTGGTGTCTGGCTGATGCGTCCGTGCTAGGCATGAGCTCACCACACGATGGGTGTGTTTGCGTCTGGTTGTGAAGCATGCGTGCTTGTTTGTGCATACATGAATATATGTGCTTGAAAGCATCAGTGGGGGCAGATATGCAGGAGTTCTGGTTTTAATCAGGACTTTTTCTCCCAGGGTTGCTCAATGCCAGGCATGAGTGTGACAGAGTATTCATGTACATGTCCTGACTGAGTCGGGGGCAGGGGCCCCATCACAGACAGAAGTGTCCAGAGCCATGCACACCCCTCAGGAATGATGGAGAAAGCCTTGGCCTTGGGATGGAGCAGCCAAGGCTACTGGCCACCACTCCACCTGTTGCCCCAACTTTCTAGAACGCCTCTACTGGCAGACCCGACGAGACCCCCCACCGCAACCCTCCTGCTTAGGGTCCTTGGGATCAGTGGCTCCATTAGATCTTCAAGTACCTTGGGAATCAGCAGGGAGGGGGACCATGCCCTTGGGTGTTTTCTGAGCCACGCTGCACTAACGCGGGAGGGCTGATTCCTACTTTAAGCTCAGCTGAAGAACCTCTGTGCAAGGCTCTGCATTTCCATCTTTCAAAGGAAGTGGTCAGGCCCCCTCACCCCTCTGCTCCCCAGCCGTGGGCCTCCCTTCTGGATGTGAAATGATAACCACGTGAGGGTGAGGAACACGTTGACTCTGTGTGGCTGGGAGTGAGTGTCTGCACAGATAACCCTCTGCTCCAGACATCCCTGGTGATGGTCCCATAAATCACACTGGCCATGAGAAAGGATATCCAATTCCCTGGGCTTTTCATCATGGTCAATTAAGGAATCCGCCCAAGAGTTCAGCAGCACTGCCCTCCACTGAGGTCAGACTCCATGAGCGCCCAGCTCCCCCGAAAGCCGTGGGCCTGTGATGAATGTATCTGTCCAGACGCCTGGTCTCCACCAGGCCAAGCCCTGGCATCAGACCCCAGATTGTCTCCCTTCACTTGGCAAGCTAGCCTATCATCACGCAAAGAATATTTTGAAAAAGCTGTTTCTCCTTAATTTGGAGGCAACTGAAATGCCATGGAAAGAGCTCGGGCTTTGGAGGAGTGGTCTCAGGATTCAGGCATGTTCTATCATTGCTTTGAGTTTCAAGTTCCTTGTCTGTTCAAGGTTCTTGAGAGGATAAGAGATCACATTCTGGAGAGCAGGGTACAGCGCTGACCCACGGCCGGTATTATGAATGATCAGCATCAC
The DNA here is from genome assembly GCA_006408675.1 of Madoqua kirkii. Taxonomy (NCBI): domain Eukaryota; kingdom Metazoa; phylum Chordata; class Mammalia; order Artiodactyla; family Bovidae; genus Madoqua; species Madoqua kirkii. The sequence continues at coordinate 30,912 of SJYC01096251.1, read as the reverse complement.
GCATATTTTAAGATTACCGGCAAAGGCAGCCACCCTGGGTCACTGCTTCCCTAAACTGGATGTGGATTTTCATCCCTCCCTCCGTTTGCCATGTTGATCCCTTCTGTCTGGAATGCCACTTCTTGTCCAACGAGCTCTGGCAAATCCCTATGTAAACAGCCCTTCCTCTAGGAGCCTTCTGTGTCCCTGGAGGCAGCAGTCAGTGTTTCTGTCCTCCAGTGTAATCCCACACACACCCCCCAAACATTGCTTCGCCGACATCTGTGCCCTGAATTCTCTTCCTGGGAGGACAGGGTCTGGTCTCACTCCTCTTCATTCCCCAGTGCCTCGCGCTAAGAGAGGTGCCCATTATCCCAGCAGGACACAAGCTCCCAGTTCTGGGGAGGATGCGCAGCCCCCCACCCATGCATAGCTCACCACCCATGCCCATCGTACCTATGGCATAGCCCTCAGGGCACTGCAGCTTGAGGTTGCTGTTGAGCTGGTCTGGGGCTGAGCACTCGCCTTGCATCTCCGGGCAGACGTGGAAGGAGCCGCTCCAGGTACCATCTTTCCGGCAGTGGATGACATTGTTCCCATGGCCCTGCATGCCACAGAGACACAGTCAGGACCGAGAGAAACCCCACCCTCTGCACAAGAAGCCTCCCAATGTTTTATTTCCTCAGCGCCCTGAAAGTATTCCAAAACAAGTTCTTTACCATGGTGGAAACCCAACCAGCCTCCAATAGAGTCACTGCAATGTCTCCATTTTACAGATGGGGACACTGAGGACTCAGTTGGGGAAGACACTTGCTCAAAGCGTTTTGGAGAGTTTAACATCCAGATTTCCTTCATCCGAGTAGTGTTCTTTCAGAGAGTCCAAACAGAGGAATTTGGTTTTTTTGGTAATTGAGAACGTAGAGGACCACGTGTACCCCGATGTATACAGTGAGTAAGCATGGGTCTCGGAGCCATTTGTCAGGAACAGTCACACCTCAAGGCTCAGAGGGTAAAGGATCTGCCTACAATGCAGAAGACCTAGGTTTCATCTCTGCATCAGGAAGATCCCCTGGAGAAAGGAATGGCTATCCAATCCAGTGTTATTGCCTGGAAAATCCCATGAACAGAAGAGCCTGGTGGGCTAGAGTTCCTGGGGTTACAAAGAGTGGACACGACTGAGCAACTATCACTTTTCACTTTCACCCCAGGCATACTCCAAAGCTTGATTCATCCCAGTCTATGAGAAAAAATCCCAGGCCCCAGCCCCCTGAGCAGCTTTCTCTTCCAGGGCCTCCCTTCCCCTCCCCTCCTTCTTTCCCTCCCTTCCATTCCATTCCAGCAATAATGGCACCAAGAGGGTGGCGTGAGGATGCTTCTATATGCTCCCTCCCTCCGAGTCTTTACAATAGGCAACATCCCATCTCTCAGTCTTCTGCAAAGCCATGGGCAAATGAGCCACTTTCCACTAACATTCTAACAGAAGGTCCAGCTTTGCTGAAATTTCAGAACCATCCCCAAACCCTAAGACCATTCCTTAGTGTCCATTCCAGGCGTAGCTCTGTCAGCCCCAGATGTGAAGTAAGCCAGTATTTGCCCCAGAGAGCTGGCCAGACAGTTGTGAGCTGCCACCAGCATCAGCATGACTGTGCCCAGTGACCATGCTTGTGTGCACACGGGGAGAGTAACGGATGTGAGGGGCAAGCAGGGAAGGCTTCTGAGAGGAGGTGACAGATGGGAAAGAGTTTTCAAGGGTATGTATGTAGAATCAGGCAAAACAAAACATCTGTGGAAGCCAAAGGGCATGAGAAAGTTTGAGCAGGAGGGCATGAGGCAGGATGAGCTTCTCAGGCAGGTGGGGACCTTAAACACCCACTTATGAAGTTTGGGCTCTACCTCCTGGGAAATGGAGAACCACAGGCATTAATAGTATCTGCACAGGGAGTCCACCTATCTGAGAACAAGCTGTATATTGTCCCTTTCTTTTAAGTTTATGATTAAAAAAAAAAACAACTCTACATGAGACCAGAGGAGCTGACTGTGCTCCACCATCGAAAACACCTTGGAATGACTCCTCTCCAGCCCTTCAGCTCCCATTCAGGCCTCCCCAGCCCTCACAGCCTCAGCCCTGCCCAGTTCTCCAGCACCCTGCTCCCCAGAGCACCACCGCCAGCCCTGAGCGTCGCCCACTGCCTGCATTCTCAAATGCCCCACGTGCGGCTTCGCCTGGCCAGGCTTCTGCACATGTGGCACCTTCTGTTTGCTCTGTCTCCTCCCCCCACCCCCTTGTCCAAACACAGGCACAGAACTTTCTGGCAGAAGCATCCTGTCCTAATGCCAACCACAGGCCTGCACAATGCACTAGCTGAAGGTCTCTGACACCCGCTGCCTCTTTATCATCTGTTCGCTCCTAAATGGCACCCTCTTGGGTCACCCCTGCACCACTGGGGGCCTTCCACAGTACTTAACAGGTCCCAGCCACTTGGCCCATTCACATATCACCCAACAGGTATTTTCGTTCATTCAGGAACTGTTTAACAAAAGAAGGAATGGTAAGTACAGAGATGTGGAATGAATTTGTTTAAAAAGTAAGAAGAGAAATGCATGGATGAGGAAATAAATGAGTAAATGAAGAAATGAGTGAATCCGCGAATAAGTGAACAAGTGCATACATGAGAAAACAAACTCTTGGAGAGTGCTGATGCAGGCTGGAGCTGCCCTTTCTGAGAAAACAGCTGTAAGGAGCTGGGATTTAGAGAGAAAGGGGCCCCTCTCTGGGCCTCACGTGGGCCAGCATGAGCAGGATCTGGTGGCGGTGGAAACCTCTGTGGCCGCGGAGAAGGGTGGCCCATCCCACGCCCACAGCTGTGGGGTGATTGCTGAGTCCACCCAGAGGTTTCATGTGAGCACGGAGAAAGTTTAGGCAACTTCCTATGGCTTCAGAGAACCCTGACTCTCCCTCCCAGAGCCCCAGGCCCCATGATTCTGCTGGGCCCTCGGGGGAGTAGGAAATTGACCCCAATTTCCTGGAGCCTTGGCCTATGGTGCACTTGGCCTCCAGCCCCTGAAGGGCTGCGACCTCAGCACTGCGTGGGCCAGAGCTGGCTGGGAGCTGGGTTTGCAACAGAGAATGTATTAGGACCGGCTGGAATCTGCGCAGGGAATTTCATGCTGGGGAGGCGCCACTACAGAAGAGGGAAGCATAAAGGCGCCCTGGTCTTGCTGCCTCTGGTCTCTCTCCTCCTGCCCAGCTCATCTGGCGCTTTCAGCTGCTGACTGAAGCAGCGTCACAAAGGATAGAGTTCTTCTGATAAGACACCTTGCGCTTTGAATCCAGGCTTGCTGGAGGGCCGCCAGCCACGCCAGCCAGGGCTTCTACAGTGGGACCCAGGTGACACGCCCAGCCCCTCTGCCTGCTCGGCACACATCCTTCCTTTGAGTCTGTGCTCTTCTGTCCGTCCCGCACACTGTTCTTGATTCCCACCCCCACACCTTCCGCCCTGCTGCGCCTCCTACATGGTAGACTTCCCGGAGCCTCTCTGGATTTCATGTCCTCTCTTGGGAAAAGACTTTTGTGCACTTAGGGCTGCCTGTCCCCTGGGTGCAGATGCCATGCTGTTGAGCCCAGTGTGGGCACAGAGGCCTAAAGCGCAGGAGCCAACCTGGGAAGGCCAGAGGCCGGGGGACCACTGGGCCCACTGACACCAAGGATCCAACCTGGGAAGGCCGGAGGCCGGGGGCCCACTGGGCCCACAGACACCAAGGATCCAACCTGGGAAGGCCGGAGGCCGGGGGCCCACTGGGCCCACTGACACGGAGGATCCAACCTGGGAAGGCCGGAGGCCGGGGGACCCACTGGGCCCACTAACACCAAGGATCCAACCTGGGAAGATCGGAGGCCAGGGGACCCACTGGGTCCACGGACACCGAGGATCCAGCCTGGGAAGGCCGGAGGCCGGGGGCCCACCGTGCATCTCTGAATGTGCAGTGCTGCGTGCTAGGGTGAAGTTTATCGCCAGAGGGCTGAGCATCGCTCAGCAACGCGTCTTGTCTCTCTGTGCCTGTGCCTCCATCTGCAAAAAAAGCATACTGTGTGGGGCTGCCCTGGTGGCTCCGTGGGAAAGAATCTTCCTGCTAATGCGGGAGACACGGGTTCGGTTCCTGATCCAGGAAGCTCCCACGTGCCATGGAGCGACTGAGCCCATGCGCTGCAACCAGGGAGCCTGTGCTCTGGAGCCTGGGCTGCAACCACTGGAGCCTGGAGCCCAGGCTCCGCTGCAGGAGCGGCCGCTGCACTGAGGGCCACGTGCTGCAACGGGAGGGTGCCCCACCTCGCTGCAGCCGGAGAAAAGGCCGCTCAGTGACAAAAGTCAGGCACAGCCCCAGACAAATCAATGAGCACGAGTTTAGAAGCACACTGCGCTTTCTCAACATGCTCCGCTTTCTCCTCTTTAACTACACGGGTCCCCAAAAGGCCACAAGCATATAATACAGTGTCAAATACCTACTACGTGCCAGCGTTTTACATGCAGTTAAAAATGCTTTTAACAGTGCAGTTAGTGTGGGAATCATGTCCTTTTTACAGACTTGAAAACCGAGGCTCAGCTAGGAAGTGAAAAGATGAGGTTTCAAATGATGCTGGTGTGATGGTTAAGAGTCTGGACTTCAGTTAAACTTCCCAGGTTCCAATTCCATCTCTGCAACCTTCCCACTGTGTAGACTTGGGGAAGTTCCTTAACTTCTCTATGCTTTGGTTTCCTGTTAAATGAGCCTGGAATTCGCTGCCTGAGAAAGTCATCATGGGGATCAGTGAGTTAGGCTATGTGAAGCATTTATAGCTTAACACACAGCTCAGGCTCTCCAAGGGTTAGCTAAGCTCTTAACCACTCTCTTGCACTGTCTCAAAGGGAACTTTAGCATCAGCCCAAGTATTACCCGCATTTGAGAAACGGCAGCTGCCAGAACAGGGAGGCAGCAGGGCCGGAGCCGGCTTTTCCCCGTAAGCCTCTGTGTTTCCTACAGTGCAGGGGAGCGGAGATGGGAAGGAGAGGCTGGGAGATGCACAGAAAGGGAGACCCAGGCTTCTAGTTAGCAGAAATGGAAATAAAACAGTGGCAGAGAGAAATGACAGCAAGAGAGCAATTCAGCTCAGTTGTTCAGTCATGTCCGACTCTTTGTGACCCCACAGACTGCAGCACGCCAGGCTTCCACGTCTTTCACCATCGCCGGGACTTTGCTCAGATTCATGTCCACTGAGTGGGTGATGCCATCCAACCGTCTACACAGTGAACCACAAGATACAAAGGAGGTGGCTGACCTGATAACACTGATCTCAGTTCTGCCAGTTGTATGAGGTGGGCAAGACACCTCAACTCCCTGAATCACACCTTCCTCACCTGCAAAATGGACAGTGATGCCAGACACTGGGGGGCTTAAATGTCTGTACAAAGCACTTAGCCCAGACTCGCGTAGAGTACATGCTCAATAAATCGCAGCTGTTGTTTATTATCTGCCTCTGTGTCTGGTCAATGGCCTCACGTGCATTTTGCTTCCTCCCAGTGAGATACAGGGGTGACGTGTAGCCACACAGCTGCAGGAGTAAGGCTGGGCAGAAAATGTCGTTTGTGCAATGACTTGGCTAGGAGATCTGACTCTGCTACCAACTTGCTGTGTGACCTTGGGTATGGTGCTTCCCCTCTCTGAACTTCAGTGGTCTTACCTATAAAATAAGCAGGTTGCAATGGGAAAACCCTGAGGTCCAGCCCGCCTCTGATATCGTATGGGCTTGGGACTTCCTCTCAGAAGCCTTGCGTCCTTGGGCAAGCATGCGATGATCCTGAACCTAGAAGCTGTCCCTGCTTGGGAAGGCATCATACGTATGGGAGGTGTGCACAGGTTGCGCACTGCACAATTCCACAGGCCTACCCTACTTCCACTGCCTCAGTTAATCCTCACCAATAAACTAAGAGGTAGCCAGAATTACTTCCCCTCCTCCACTTGCCTAGGGAAACTAAGCTTAAAGAGTTCAATAACTTGCCCAAGTCCTGCAGCTAGTAGGTAGCAAAGCCAAGATTCAAACTCAGAGTCTGGATCCAGTGTCACACTGGCTCCCTAGGAATGAATGAAGTTGAGGTTTGACTTGTTCATTTGCTTTCCGTGGCAGTGGGAAGGAGTATGTGAACCTCCCCTACAACAGCCCCTGTCCTCCCCTGCCAGGCTCTGGAGCTTGTTTGGAAAGCAAAGAATTCCCGCTCTATATACACACTGTTTGATTCGAGATACTCTGCGCTGTACACTTTGACTGTGTTTACAGGCAGCGAGAGGGGATCTGAGGTGAATACTAGATTTGGCTCCCAGGCCCCCGGTCTGAGGGTAGAGGAAATTCGTTTGCAGTACAAACTAGAAACGTCAGTTGTATTAGGAGCCCATTTGGCACGCGCTCCCTCATTCCTTAGCCGGCGAGCAATACCCCGCTCCTTAGCGTCTGGCCTCCCCGCCAGTTGCCAAACAGGGCTGCTTGAGTCGTCTGATAAATTTACATTTTCCTCTCCTTTAAATACAAACTGGCCATGAAAGGCACTTGGCAGGCCCCAGGCAGACTGGGTTTCAGTTTGATAACATGACCACAGTCAGCAGTTGGGAAACTGTTAGCAACGGTTTTATTAAGGGAAGTTGATCGGCTGCGCGGGGCCGTGGTAATCTCTGGCCTTTGCTCATTCCGGCCCTGGCTTCTGCCTCCCTGGCAGCTGAGGAAGGGAAGGACCCGGGCACAGAGACAGGAGTCCTGAGCATGCCTGCCCGGCAGGGACTGCCTCCTGGACTCGGTCTGCCCACCGTCCACAGTCGGGGGACCGGGTTCCGATTCTGATTCGGCCAGCTGCGTGACTGTCTCAGCTGGAAAAAGAGGAGAGCGGCCTGGATGTCCACGGCAGGAGTCAAGCCCTGTCACTTCCTGAGCACCTACTGGGTGCTTGGCACTGCCCCCAGTGCTGAAAACACAGGGGAGAGGAAAGCTATGGCCAGGGATCTCAAAACCTAGTGAAAGCGAAAGGGAAGTCGCTCAGTCATGTCTGACTCTGCAACCCTTTGGACTGTAGCCCACCAGGCTCTTCCGTCCATGGAATTTTCCAGGCAAGAATACTGGAGTGGGTTGCCATTTCCTTCTCCAGGGGATCTCCCCAACCCAGGGATCGAACCCAGGTCTCCCACATTGCAGGCAGATGCTTTACCATCTGAGCCACCTGGGAAGCCCCAAAATCTAGTCGGGGAGCGTGAAATGAATTGCAGTGCAGTGTAGCCAGTGCTGTGAGGGAGAGGCACTGAGCCCACAGTGGGACGGGCAGGAAAAGGTTCCTGGAAGAAGGGGTGTGTGGGCTGAGCGGTGAAGGACAGCTAGGCTGGAAAAGGTGACAGGGCTTCTTTCACAGAGAACACCCAGGTGAGGGGCAGCTCTGTCTTACTGTGATGGGGAGATAAGCTGAACGCAGAGGTGAGACTTGCTGTGAGGGAGGTGGGGTCGCTGGCTCACAGAGGACTTTGAGCAGGGGACCTGTCATGATCACCTGTGTGCCTCGACGTGGACAGCACGCTGGAGCGGCAAGCAGAAGGCAGGGAGGCAGTCGGGGAGCTGCATGCGGGCCGGGAGCGTGATGCTCCTGGCCCGAGTTAGGCAGGTGGCCTTGGACATGGATAAGGGCAGCTCAGGAGTTCGGAATGGGCAGGAGCCAGTGGCTGTTAGTGGGTTGCCATTTCCTTCTCCAGGGGATCTCCCCAACCCAGGGATCGAACCCAGGTCTCCCACATTGCAGGCAGATGCTTTACCATCTGAGCCACCTGGGAAGCCCCAAAATCTAGTGGGGGAGCGTGAAATGAATTGCAGTGCAGTGTAGCCAGTGCTGTGAGGGAGAGGCACTGAGCCCACAGTGGGACGGGCAGGAAAAGGTTCCTGGAAGAAGGGGTGTGTGGGCTGAGCGGTGAAGGACAGCTAGGCTGGAAAAGGTGACAGGGCTTCTTTCACAGAGAACACCCAGGTGAGGGGCAGCTCTGTCTTACTGTGATGGGGAGATAAGCTGAACGCAGAGGTGAGACTTGCTGTGAGGGAGGTGGGGTCGCTGGCTCACAGAGGACTTTGAGCAGGGGACCTGTCATGATCACCTGTGTGCCTCGACGTGGACAGCACGCTGGAGCGGCAAGCAGAAGGCAGGGAGGCAGTCGGGGAGCTGCATGCGGGCCGGGAGCGTGATGCTCCTGGCCCGAGTTAGGCAGGTGGCCTTGGACATGGATAAGGGCAGCTCAGGAGTTCGGAATGGGCAGGAGCCAGTGGCTGTCTGCACAAGGCAATGTGAGTAACAGGAGTTGAGGATGCTGCTCCGACAGGGTCTCTATTTAGTAGATGTTTTCCCAGCGGTCGTGTACGGTTGTGAGAGCTGGACTGTAAAGAAAGCTTAGGGCCGAAGAACTGATGCTTTTGAACTGTGGTGTTGGAGGAGACTCTTGAGAGTCCCTTGGACTGCAAGGAGATCCAACCAGTCTATCCTAAAGGAGATTAGTCCTGGGTGTTCACTGGAAGGACTGATGCTGAAGCTGAAACTCCAATCCTTTAGCCACCTGATGCAAAGAGCCGACTCATTTGAAGAGACCCTGATGCTGGGAAAGATTGAGGGCAGGAGGAGAATGGGATGACAGAGGATGAGATGGTTGGATGGTACCACTGACTCAATGGACATGAGTTTGAGTAAATTCAGGGAGTTGGTGATGGACAGGGAGGCCTGGCATGCTGCAGTTCATAGGGTTGCAAAGAGTCAGACACAACTGAGCTACTGAACTAAACTGAACTGAACTGAATTGAATATCCACTAAGGACTGACAACAGGGAGATCCTTGCACTGGGCCCAGTTGGTTGAACTCCGGCCTCACCTGAATAAAGATCGTGGGGCTTGAGGCATACACCCTAAATGGTGGGTTCTCTCAGGGCTGGAGCTCCCTGCGGACCTAAGTCTTCCTTGGAGCCGGCTAGTTCCTCACTCTCTTTCCCATTCTTGATTCCCTACCTGACTTATGGGTGGAAGTGGGTGTGTGTAAGGATTAAGGGAATGTCATCCACAGAACTGCCTCAGCAGGGCTAGCGGGAGCGCTGAACTGTGTCTCAGTTACACATGGACTGAAATAAAATTCAGCCCCTCCATCTCCTTCCATCCTTCTTCAGTAGTCTCAAAACAGTACATCTAGTCTAAATATGGCTCCATTTCTCCAAATGCTTGAGGAGCTACTGATGTCTCCAGATAGTGGAAATCATGATTTTATATATTTCAGAGCAATGTAAGTGGCGATGGTGGTAAAAAGTCAACAAAACAGCCTCAGTCACTCCTCACCTCGGATCAAGTTCAGACATCGGGATTTCACTTATGATTTCTTTCATAAGTTTCCCGATACTGAGATTGTTTTTCAAAGCCAAGAATCTCTGAGCCAGTAATATGCAGTGTGATGGGTAGGACCACGAGGTTCAGAGAGATTACAAAGAAAGATGGTGAGAACCCAGCTCCTAACTTCTGCATGGGTGATACTGCTATTACATGATTCTGGCATCCACAGGGAGTCTCTGGAGGATGTGGTTCTTAAATCCTGGCTGGTCTTTAGTAGGGGAAAGAGGGGAAAGGGGTCAAAGCGTTGACCCCAAATTCAAGGAGCCTCACCGGGGTGGCATGGCTGTCTTCGCAGTCGATCCTGCACTCGCTGTTGAACTGGAAGCCGTTGGTACACTGGTAGAGCCCGTGGAATTTCGGGGGAGGAGGGTCGCATGTCACAGGGACACAGGCTCCCTCCTGCCAGCTGCCGTCCTGGGTACACTGGGTCTTGAAGGCCCGTCTTTCAGGAAGAGATAAAAGTAGAGACATCTCAAGGACCAAACGGCTGCAGCCACGCTGTACCCAAACACCCACAGTCTCTGGAGCAGCTGGCCTCACACGTCCCTCTCTGATTCCTGAGTCCCTGCTCGTCCTATTGCGTGGCGGAGGGAGTGAGGAGGGGTTAAGGCAAACGTTCACAGAACTCTTTCCTCAGGGCTGAGCAAGAATTTCATGTGGCCCGAAAAAAAACCAAGCCCTGCTGGCCCATTTCCCCCGACTTCCTGCCGGGGCGCTGATGGGGGCTGACACAGGGATGGTATGGATACCTACCATCTGCTGTGCGCCAGGCACTTTGCAAGCACTTCACATACACATTCTCGTTCCTCCTTCACAACCGTCTTATGCAGTGACTGTTATCATCCTCCCCATCATATTGCTCAACAGTAGAGGCCCAGAGAAGCCACACAGTCAGCGAGCAGCGGACGACAGCGTCCCGGCAGATCCCCAGGGAAGGGCAGGGGTTGCGTGGCGGGCAGAGCAGCGCGCACTTCCTGCTAACTAGGCAGGCCTGGCTCTCCCTGCGCCGCCGGCTCCAGCCGCGGGAGCTCGCCTCTGCAGCGCACTTACCTCTTTGACTTCCGGGAGGAGCCGGGCACGTGGTATCCAGGCCTGCACTTGTACTTGCAGAAGGAGCCCACCTTGTGCTTGTTCTCGCGGCACCGGGCCGTCTGGAGGTCTGCGTTGGGCACCGGGGGTGGAGCCAGGCACATGAGCTCGCACAGGGCCTCCGGGAAGGACCACAGCCCATCCTCCATGCAGGTCAGGAGGCTGTTGTTGCCTGGAGGACACAGGCAGGCAAGGTTAGTGGAGGCGGGAGGTGGGGAGGCTCTGATAGGCCAGCTAATCCATGTACTGCCTGGACTCAAGTCAACTTGAAGAACCAGAGACACTTGCATATGTAATTCCAGACCCTTCCACCCTTCAGCTGAGGAGTCTACGGAGAAGAAAGAGCTGCCACAAAGTAAAAAAGAAAAGAAAAAAAAAAGGGAGACACAATTTGGGGAGTGATGTACCCCATATCTACAGTGAATCCAGTTCAAGGCTCCTGGCTTCTGATTCTGAAACCCTTATATTGCATAGACAAGGGACCTTCATGATCCTTGTCAACTACAAATGGGCACTTGGCATGGGTATTTGCCAGCGACTGGACAACAAGGGCATTTGCCACCTGACTGTGCAGAGACTGAACCCTATGCTCTTGCAGCCGCTGACCTGACCTTCAACCCCCTCCCCCACCCCCCCGAGGGGGACTCAGGGTGAGGCACTCTATGCTCCAGGGAAACTGGTGGAACAGGTCTTTAGATAGTTAGATATTTTCAGGAACTGATTTCATGATCCCAATCCTTGGATCTCTTCATATCTAGTAAATTACTAAATCCCTTCATGATGACATCAGTTCCTCATGACTAACAGAAAACCTTTTATAAAGTAAGAACTTGATTACACTGAACTCCCCCTTCACCACAATCTTATATATTAACCTTCCCCATTGCCCTTTGGAGCAGTCCCTCAGAGCTCTCTGTGGCACTGCCCCCGGGCTGCCATCCGCATTTTGCCTCCAATAAAACTTCACTTGCCACTCTCACTTTGCACATCTTTTTAGTCCACACCTCATCCTCTCTGCTTTGCATCTGGGCCCAGAGATGAAGAAACTTGCTTTCCAGTAATTGGCAGAGTAAGCTTCCCTGATAGCTCAGCTGGTAAAGATTCCGCCTGCAGTGCAGGAGACCCTGGTTTGACTCCTGGATCAGGAAGTTCCCCTGGAGAAGGGATAGCCTACGCATTCCAGTATTCTTGGGCTTCCCTGGTGGCTCAGTTGGTAAAGAATCCACCTGCAGTGCAGGAGACCTGGGTTTGATCCCTGGGTTGGGAAGATCCCCTGGAGGAGGGCATGGCCACCCACTCCAGTATTCTGGCCTGGGGAATTCTCATGAACAGGGGAGCCTAGTGGGCCACAGATCATAGAGTCAGTCACAACTGAGCAACTAAGCACGCAAGCTCCTATCAGAATCGACTAGGAGCTCTAATTTCAGGGTGCTGTGTGACCTTCAGCTGCCACTCCCTCTCTAGGCCCTGCATCCCTGTATTTGTCTGAGCCCCCCTTATGCCTGGAAGTGGCAGCCTTGTGGTATCTGGAGGCTGGATTTTCTTCTCAGGCCCCAGTATTCAGTGAAGCATTGCCAAAGCAGCTGAGAGATGAGCACTTCTCCGCAGCCCAGGCCAGCTCTAGGAGGCGTACCGACTGCCACGGGGAGCTGGCCTGGTGTGAAGTGTCACAAATAAAAGTGAAACAAGGGGAGGCAGGCTTTTCCCTGCCAGGTCGTATGTTATTGACACACACAGCCTGCCCAGAATCTCCCCAGGACAACTGGAGATGGACCTGAAACTTGGGGCTCCCAACCAAACCCTCTTGTTCCCAGCTATTCCTGACAGGTGTTGACAACCAGGGCTGGACACACATGGGAGGCTCGGGGATCAGGAATCAGAGGAGTGATCAGGGTGAGCCTGACATTTACTGATCAGTTACAACCGACTGAGCACTTCTGCCGTGTGATCTCATTTATCCTCACACCGTACTCTTAGTAGGGCGACAATTTGTATTTTAAAGCAGAGATTTAGAGAGGCAAGTGACTTGACCAAGTTCTCTGGTTAATAAAAGACAAGAGTGGAGTTTAAAGCTGGTTTTGTGTAACTACAAAGACGGCTGTGGTTTTTAGTGGAAAGTTGGCTAAACCTGCTTGGCAGAGACTCTGTTTCCTGAGACAGCCAAACCCCAAATCTCCTGTCTGTAGAAAGAAAGCATTGCTCCTGCCTTTCCGGGTGATGAGAAGGTGAAATGAAACAACGTGGATGAACAGTGCTCAGGGAAACGCTACCAGTTTCCTTGAGGCTCTTCCTTCCCTCCCATGCTTTTCTCTCTCCTTCCCCTCTCCCTCCTCTGAATCTCTGCCTTTAGGAGCAGCTCTGGAAGGATCACAGGAGTTGCAGGAGAACCTCCATTCATTCACGGCTTCCCAGGTGACGCTAGTGGTAAAGAACCCATCTGCCAATGCAGGAGATGTAAGAGATGTGGGTTCGATCCCTGGGTTGGGAAGATGCCCTAGAGGAGAGCATGGCAACGCACTCCAGTAACTTGCCTGGAGAATCACCATGGACAGAGGAGCCTGGTGGATGACAGTCCATAGGGTTGCAAAGAGTCAGACACGACTGAAGTGACTTAGTACACACACACTCTATTCATCCAACAAGCATCTATTTAGTGCTTACTATGTTGACTCATTGGAAAAGACTGATGCTGGGAGGGATGGAGGGCAGGATGAGAAGGGGACGACCGAGGATGAGATGGCTGGATGACATCACGGACTCGATGGACATGAGACTGAGTGAACTCTGGGAGCTGGTGATGGACAGGGAGGCCTGGCGTGCAGCGATTCGTCGCAAAGAGTCGGACACGACAGCGACTGAACTGAACTGAACTGAACTGATGCGCCAGCTACTCTTGTCTATGTCAAGACAAGGCAATGAACAAAACAAACCCCAAACCCTGCCCTCTTGGAGCTTATATTCTAGTGGGATATGAAGAAGAAATTACCTTTTTAAAAAGGCAAACTATTTGATGTATAGAAGGTGGAAAGAGCTATGGAGAGAAATAAAACAGGAAAAAGAACAAAGATGAGAGCGTATGTAGGCTCCTCTGCTGCGTCTTTCCCTGCTCACTTCCCCCCCTTCCTCCCAAATCTGTGTGAGTCACCTGGGGCGCCCAAGACAACTTAGGGTCAGTAAGCCACACAGAGGACTCCACGTGATGAGCTGGGACGCTGCACACCACAGACATCTCTACCTCGAGTATAAAGAATAAAGGGTGTGAGAGAGGGACTCGTTTGGTTTCCACAGAAGCAGAGACAGCTCCAGCACACCAGAGACTGGAAACTGCATTATTATTGCATGGTCTTATGATGAAGGCCGTGTTGGGAGTGCCTGGGTTTAGCAAGAGCTTAGCGGGGACTGGGAAGATAAGGGGAACATACCCTCTCTCAACTTCCCAGGAAGGATAAAACGCCTCTGGAAAAAGAGTCGAGATGCTTTACAAGTACACCCTATCAGCTGTGCAAACCCTAGACTGTGAAGTGGACGTTGTGGTTCTCTGGTGGTGAGCTAACAGAAAAATCGTAAAAGGTTAATCAAGAGAGAAAACGCAGACTCGAAATGTATATTCTTTGAGAGAGTTGGCTGAGCACCGCAGTCAGATCAACGCTGACACAAGAACTGGCGATTCAGGACCGTGGACGTGCCCCGCGCCACGGCAGACCCTCCAGTGTGCAGAATGAGCATTTCCAGGCTAGGCGTGCCCCACCCTGCAGCCTCCGTGCGGCTCTGAGGGAAGCAGGGTAGGACGCAGCTGTCCAGGCCCTTCCCTCGTGCCCGTGGCCCTGAGCTCTACCCACTGAAGGGCGCCAACTGCACCCGCAGCTGTTTGCTGCTGGAGGTCTTTCACTCGGATCAGGGGTGTTTGGTCCGCATACAGGGCAGGCTCACAGCGCTCAGGTGTCAATGCTCATAGAAGTAGCGCCCAAACCAGTGAAGGGGCCGGTGCATTAACACTACAACCGCCCGAGTTACGGGAACTCGGAGGAATAATCCTGCCCCGGCTCCCACGCCTTCCCCGAGGGACTGATCCAGTGGTCCACAGGGTTAGCCCTGATGCTCCTATCGTCTCCGCGTCTTCCTCTGCTTCTTGGGGGCACATGACCCTGCATGTGCGGTGAAGGCTTTTCTGAGCCTGGAGTCCCTGGCCGAGGGCAAGGATGCTGAGGGCAGAGACTAGGCTTCCGAGTGTGTGTCGCTGTACTTTTGTTTGTTCATCTTTTAAAGTCAAGGAAACGAATCTTGCTCAGACTGTCTACAAATGTGGCTAAGGGAGTTTCAACCTCCAGTGAGTATTAAAATGCTTACAAATGTACTATCAAAAGGATATATCTACTTTCCTTATTTTGCTGTAAAGAGTGCCCAGAAGATCACATTTCTCGGAGAATACCTTTAAGACTGACACTAACCTAGAATCAAAGGAGGGAAATGCCAGGAGATCTTGGTCTGTTTTCTTAATGCCTCGTTGACCGTGCTGGCATCGCCCACATCCTAAGGGCTGGGACTGCAACTTGTTCACTCTTTTATCCCCAGGACCTGCCCTAGTGACAAGCATGCACGCATACACGCATGCTAAGTCGCTTCAGCTGTGTCTGACTCTGTGTGACCCCAGGGACAGCAGCCCACCAGGCTCCTCTGTGCATGGGATTCTCCAGGCAAGAATACTAGAGTGGGCTGCCATTTCCTTCTCCAGCCAAGCATACAGGAAGTCCTACATTTCCGCTTGTTGAATGCATACTGTTCTTGTTTAGCCACTCAGCGGTATCCGACTCCGTGACTCCATGGTCTATAGCCCCACAGGCTCCTCTGTCCAAGGGGATTTCTAGGTGAGAACACTGGAGCAGGTTGCCATTGCCTTCTCCACGGGATCTTCCCAACCCAGGGATTGAACCCGCATCTCCTTCAAGTCTCCTGCAATGCAGGCAGATTCTTTACCACTGAGCTACTGGGGAAGCCAGGAGTATTATGAATTTACTGTGACCTTGAACAAGTCACCTGACTTCTCTGGCCCTAGACCAAAGCCATCTTTAAGTTCTTGTCCAGTTCTAATATTTTAGGATGTGGAAGGATACTGGCCAGTGAATTAAGAAAGTAAAAACACAGCTCCCTGGGCTGGGATAAGGACAGATCACACTCGTAGAGTCCCTCAGGGAGGCACAGGAAGAATGACTGGCCCCCGCTCCTTGATCCTTCTAGTGACCCAATTTGTCCTTAATCTCATTTTGCAGGTGGGAACACTGAGTTCCCGAGTGGGAAAGTGAGCTTCTCAAACTAGAGCTGGCACTCACCCCAGGTGTGTCCGGCTCCTGAGTGCCCTCTTGACCGCACCACAGAGCTTTTACCCACGTGGTGGTCACAGAGAAACTGCTGTCTAGAGAAAAATCTCACGGAACCAGAAACATGAATGTGTGGAGTATCTCAAAAGCAAAACTAGCCACATAATTTTACCACCCCTCCTGTCCTCACTGTCCAGAATGGTGTCTCTCACTTCCAAATTTCTTTAAGGAAAGGTCCCACATGTTAGACACAGAGGAGAAGAAGAGTGTGCTAAGGTGCAGTCACAGTAAGGGATAATGAATGGATACCATCCTGGAGACAGAAAAGAGCCTGGAATGTTGGACATTGGCCATAACAGAGGGGCTGGGAATGTGCAGGTCAGATGACTTCACAAGATTGCTGGGAACGGCATGCCTAGCAAGAAAGCACCTCTTCTAGGGTTGGGACCCCGGGTCAATTTCTGGCCCCAGTGCTCACGGTAATGCAGACATGACTTTGCATGAATATCTTCCTCTCTGACCTCAGTTTCTGCCTGGCAAAATGAAATGATGACTTCGGCTTCTCCCAGCTCTGCCTGGAGAAGCTCCAATACTTTGGCCACTTGATGCAAAGAGCTGACTGACTGGAAAAGACCCTGATGCTGGCAAAGATTGAGGGCAGGAGGAGGAGGGGGTGAGAGGATGAGATGGTTGGATGGTATCACCGACTCAGTGGACATGAGTTCGAGCAAACTCCAGGAGATAGTGAAGGACAGGGAAGCCTGGCATGCTGCAGTTCGTGGGGACACAAAGAGTCAGACATGACTTAGTGACTGAACAGCAACAACTAGGTTGAGAGGCACAGTTCAGAAAAGGTCAAAGGAATTCTGGAACAGCAGCTAAGAACCCTGAGGTGAGAATACGCTTGATTTTTTTAAACCTGAGCACGGTTCAGAGTGAAGGGAAGGTGGAGGTGGGGGATGAGGGAGACAGAAGAATTATCTAAGAGGGAAAAGAAATCTGTTGCTTCCGCTCATCATTGCTCACATCTAAAGACTTTGTCATTAGCATCTGTGTGATCTTGCACAAGTCTTCTTTTCCACGGTGCTCCTCTGTTCCTAGGAAGGATTGGGTAGTGGTTTACCATTAACCACTATTAGAGTAGGAAATGGCAACCTACTCCAGTATTCTTACCTGGAGAATTCCATGGACAGTGTAGTCTGTGGGGTTGCAAAGGGTCAGACATGACTGAGCAATTAACACTTACCATTAACACCTTCTGGGGGCTGGGACCCAATGACATTCTAGACCCTGCTATCTCCAAAGCACTAGGATCACAAGATGAGGAGAGTAGCCTTCTCTTAGGAGTGATATGAGAAGTCCTCTTTGGCAGTGACCCTGTTTTTATGGGAAAGATGCCTTGATGAGACCCTGAGGATAAAGCTGAATCCTCCAGGTTTGGCTATCTGCTTCTGAGAAAGATGAAAGGGTCTCTGCCTGAGAGAGGAGAGAGAATGTGAAAATCCTAGAGGGAGAAAGATCAGGACAGGACTCTGAGGGAGAAGGTAAGGGGCGAGGAAGAGAGTGAGGGGCTGGCAGGAGGTTACCTGCTGGACACTGTAGGACACAGCCATTTGCTCATCAGCACAGTAGAGTCTAAGAAATCAGAAAATGCTCCATGGTGCTGAGTGTCTTCTGGAAACTAGTGAATTGACTGAGTTTAAATCTTGGGCCTTAGATAGAAGTAGACAGTGGGCCTTTTAGAAAGACTTTTTTTTTTTTTTTGGCTGAGCTGCATGGCAAATGGAATCTTAGTTCCCTAACCAGGGACCAAACCCACACCCCGTGCAGCAGACGCATGGAGTCTAAGCTGCTGGACCACCAGGGAAGTTCCTGGAAAGATCTCTGTGGGGTGAGGGCATGCTTGCTTTAGAAGCCCCACTCCAGAAGCAACATCCCGTACACCTCACGTGGTTGAGCTGAAATTGACAAGAGCAAGGATGCAACGATGCATTTTCAGCCACTGAGTTAAACATTTATAATTCTGAGACTGAAGCCCTTTCTTTTAAACTTGAGGACTTTTTCCCTCGTGCATGTGTATAGGTGCAGTGGGTGCTGTTAGTACACATGTGATAAAGAGCCCTGGCAGGAATGACTCCAGAGCTGTGGGCTTGCAGGGTATCTTGTGGACATCTTGATGAAGGCTCAGAACTTAGGGGGAAGTCAGGATATTCGAGAAAGTTTGCCCAGACTGTAAGGGACTGATGTGTTTGCGGTGCTATTCACACCGAGTCACACTGGTCTTGAGGCCACACTCAGAGCTTCTCCTGGGGTGGAAGCTTCTGGTCCAAGCACATTAACCTCGAGGTCCTGAGTGGAATGTGGAGGATGGAGCAAGTTTCCACAGGTCCCAGGACTAAAGCCTCCATGGGATAAAGAGGTCAGGGGCCAAGAGGGCAGCCACCACTTAATTCTCACAAGAGTGCCTCTTGGGGATGAGTATTTACTAAGTACTTACTCTGGTTCTGGCAATTTTATTTATACCATCTCTCTTAATCCTCATGAGGAATTGGGGGCAGGAGGAGAAGGGGACGACAGAGGATGAGATGGCTGGATGGCATCACTGACTCGATGGATGTGAGTCTGAGTGAACTCTGAGAGCTGGTGATGGACAGGGAGGCCTGGCGTGCTGCGATTCATGGGGTCGCAAAGATTTGGACACAACTGAGTGACTGAAGTGAACTGAACTGATGATCCTTCAACGTGGATGCTTTTACACCCGTTTTACGAATGAGAGTACTGAGGCTCAAGGATGTGAAATTGCTCTTCTAGGATCTACTAACATCTCCCAACGTGAAATTCATCTCCTGAGATCAGACAGCTGGGGCAGAACCAGGAGTTCAATCCCTCTCCGTCTGGTGAAAGATGAAAGCTCACACTCCTTTTGCCTAAATCTTGCTGCGGGGAAGGAAAACCAAAGGGCGTAAAGGGAAGCACACAAGAAATTGGGGAAATTTTTGTTTTGACCACCCCTAGTGGTTCAGACAGTTAAGAATCTGCCTGCAGTGCAGGAGACCCGGGTTCAATCCCTGGGTTGGGAAAATTCCCTGCGGAAGGGAATGGCAACTCACTCTAGTATTCTTGCCTGGAAAATTTCATGGAGGAGCCTGGTGGGCTACAGTCCATGGGGTCATAACGAGTCGGACACGCTGAGGGACTCACGCTTTCGCTTTGGGCTTCCCTGGTGGCCCAGATGGTAAAGAACCTGCCTGCCCATGCAGGCAACATTAGAGATGCAGGTTCAGTCCCTGGGTGGGGAAGATCTCTGGAGAAGGGAAAGGCTATTATTCCTGTCTGGAGAATTCCATGGGCAGAGAGTCTGGAAGGCTATACAGACCATGGGGTCACAAAGAGTCGGACATGACTGAGCGACTAACACTTTCACTTTATCTTTTGCTTAAGAGCAAGGAATTATTAACGAGCTCGAGAGAGGACCAGGACGTCTGCCCAGCCTTTGCTGGCAGCAGAGCCAAGCCAAGGCATCAGGCCTGGAATCTGAGCATCCAACGATGCTGAGAACCGAGGGCATGGGATGGCAGCGGGCCTAGTGGGTCAGTGTGGCCACTGGAGAGGTGCTGCCCTCTGCTCTCAAGGGATGAGCAAAGTGGGGATCGACACCATCAAAATGACCGTCCTTCTAGGGTCGCATCTCCACAGTGAGGTCACCCCTCCACCACAGTCAGCAGGGAAGCAATGAAAGAGAACCACTTTGATTAAGGATTACTATTGCAGCCCCTATTGTGGCTAATGATCGATGCTGATTTATACACCTCCCTCTCCCAAGGACCTCTGACTCAGAGGGGAAGTGTGATATCCTAGTCTGGAGTTATTAATAAGCCCCATGTCTGAGCAGATGGGGCCAGGAACAGGCTTGGATAAGGTTTGCAATTTCCACTTGTCTCTTCATCTCTCTCAGATCTCAATCTCTAGGGCCGCTCAAATAAAATGTCTATAACTTTTACACTCAAATCTTCTTGAGCTAAAAATATGAGGGGACTTTGGTTACTTGATGCAGAGAGCTGACTCATTGGAAAAGACATTGGTGTTGGCAAAGACTGAGGGCAAGAGAAGAATGGGGAGACAGGATGAGGTGGTTGGGTAGCATTACCAACTCAATGGATGTGAGTCTGAGCAAGCTCCGGGAGTTGGTGAAGGACAGGGAAGCCTGGCGCGCTACAGTCCATGAGCAACTGAACAATAGGAAAGGATGTATCCCAGAGGTGTTTTCTGCTTCTCTTCTGGGGCAGTTTAGCGAGATATCTAGGGTCCTTCATTCATTTCTTAAGAGAAACATCTCTTGTGGTTTTACTTTCGTCAATGCATTCAGCTGCCCAGTCTATACACTTCACTGAGTCTTACTATGTGTACTACTCTTGCCTGGAAAATCCCATGGACGGAGGAGCCTGGTGGGCTGCAGTCCATGGGGTCGCTAAGAGTCGGACACGACTGAGCAACTTCACTTTCACTTTTCACTTTCATGCATTGGAGAAGGAAATGGCAACCCACTCCAGTGTTCTTGCCTGGAGAATCCCAGGGACTGGGGAGACTGGTGGGCTGCTGTCTCTGGGGTCGCACAGAGTCGGACATGACTGAATTGACTTAACATTAACATGTGTAGTAGATCCAACCAGTCCATTCTGAAAGAGATCAGCCCTGGGATTTCTTTGGAAGGAATGACACGAAAGCTGAAACTCCAGTACTTTGGCCACTTCATGTGAAGAGCTGACTCACTGGAAAAGGCTTTGATGCTGGGAGGGACTGGGGGCAGGAGGAGAAGGAGACGACAGAGGATGAGATGGCTGGATGGCATCACTGACTCGATGGACGCAAGTCTGAGTGAACTCTGAGAGTTGGGGATGGACAGGGAGCCCTGACGTGCTGTGATTCATGGGGTCCCAAAGAGTCAGAAACGACTGAGCAACTGAACTGATGTGTAGTAATCTTTTGAAGTTCTAAATCTTCTTGGAAATTTGGGAGACACCATCAACCCTCTCCAATCATCCAAATGCCTGGAACCCATGAATTTGTAATATGACATCTAAGTGAAAGTGAAGTTGCTCAGTCATGTCCGACTCTTTGCAACTCCATGGACTGTAGCCTACTAGGCTCCCCCGTCCATGGAATTCTCCAGGCAAGAATACTAGAGTGGGTTGCCATTTCCGTCTCCAGTACGACATCTAAGTTGAAGGGAATTTACAGACCTACCTCCAACCCCCCACACAACACACAGAAGTCCGCTCATTCCCACTATATAGCATGATGGATCCCAAGGTAAGACCCATGCTTAGTGAGATATCATTTTGGTTATCTGAGGAAGGGGCAATGTTTCCTCTGATAAACCAAGCAAAGGAAAGTCCTGGTACCTCTGAGAACTGGGAATAACGCCCAAACCTAACACTCAGCTGGAAGCCAGGAGTGTCGTTCTGCTGCTGCTGCTGCTAACTTGCTCTGTGATTCTGTGCAAGTTCCCGCCTTCCTATCACTGGACCTCAGTCTCATTATCTTTCCAATAATCAGTTACTCCTGCCTAGTTGAAAGAGCCCTTTTAGTCTTGAGAGTCTAGGTCGCCCCGGTCATCCTCTCACTCATTTCCAACATGAGTCCTCTTCTGCCAGACTTTGCCTTCTTGCCTGAATATCCCAGCACCTAGCCCAGGAGATGCCCATGAGCTCTTCCCTCCTAGAGTGACTCCCCTTGGAGCTAGCCCTTCCTAAGGGGCAGCAGTGGGCTTTGGAGAAAGACAGACCTGGGCCCTGTGGTGGAGCCCTCCAGGAAAAGCATGGCCTTGGACAAGTTCTTTCAACTCTGAACCTTGAGTTTCTCCTCCGTGAAAATTAAAATAATAATAATACTTTCCTCTTAGACTTACTGGACTCTCACCGCACCCAATGAACTAGTCCCGGCAGTTCCAGATGCTATTTTCTTAGAATCTTCTCTTTCTTTCTACTTTCCCTCCCTTCCTGCTTTTCTCTTTCCTCTTTTGCCAGATTTGGAAGATCTTAGAGACATCATCGGAGAAGGCAGTGGCACCCCACTCCAGTGCTCTTGCCTGAAAAATCCCATGGACGGAGGAGCCTGGTGGGCTGCAGTCCAGGGGGTCACTAAGAGTCAGACACGACTGAGCGACTTCACTTTCACTTTTCATTCTCATGCATTGGAGAAGGAAATGGCACCCCACTCCAGTGTCATAGCCTGGAGAATCCCACGGACGGAGGAGCCTGGTGGGCTGCTGTCTCTGGGGTCGCACAGAGTCAGACATGACTGAAGTGACGCAGCAGCAGCAGCAGCAGAAACACCGTATTTGTCCACACTCTACTCTCTTCCCAGCTGCACAACAGGCAGTTTGCATAGATGTGTTGCATAGAACAGGTGGAAGGGATCAGAAGCAAAGACAACACCCTGTCCAAGCCCTGGTGTTGAGTTCCCACGGGAGGACCTGGAAGTGGCCTCTGGGTCTCGTACCTTTCAACTGTGCCGGGTGGCGGCACTGGAAAGAGCACTTGCTGCCAAAGGTGGTGCCCTCGAGGCAGGAGAACGAGGCAGCATAGACATGGTGTTGGTCCGGGATGCCGCAGTCCACTGGCTCACACGCCACCTGCTTGTTCCACTTGCCCTCCGTGCAGGTCACCGTGACGCTGGGTCCTGTCTGGAAGATGGAGGCGGGCACCGTGAGATGCGGCAGGCGGAAACCCACCCATGGGGAAACCCTTCTCCCCTGGGCTACAGCACCCGGAGATCCATGCTCGACATTTAGCTCCCTTTCCGGGATCCCAGCAACTGTTTGAAAGAGGTATTTCAGTTCCCACTTTACAGCTGCCGAAACTGAGGCTCGGAGACATTAAGTGACTAGCTCCAAGTTTCAAAGCTGGACAAAGCTAAGTGGGAATTGAGCCCAAAGACACAGCTCTGCACTGCTGTCTGGAGAGTCTCCCAGATAGTTATTTCCATTGTGTTGCTGCGAATCTTAAGGCTCAGACTTCTCAGGGCCAGAGGACTTCTTTCATGAAATAGCCTCTGAAACACAGCACAAGAGTGGGATGCTGGATGTTAACCTTTGTATCTTTTCCATTGTGCTTGGCACAGAGTGGGCATCACCCAGGGGGGATGGGAGAATGGGATTTGGTTCTGGGTGCTGCAAGATGGTGGGCAAGTCTCTTTCCTCACTTGAGCTATCCTTTGGCATCAAAGCCAAGCATTGTTCTAAGAGCCACTCCCTGCTCCAACATATGATGCTTCAACAGCTGGGAGAGGTGGGCGTGAAGAAGGAAGGAGGCTAGGCAAACGAAAGGGTCGACAGGGATTTGACACAAATTAGAAGACAGCATGGCTGAGGGTAGGAGGGCAAGTTCAGGCTGCAGGGCCAAGGCAGGGTCCGTCCACGCCAGCCTAGCCCTGGGGGCCTCCATTAAAGGAGGAAGCCGCCACATCCCAGGCGTTTGAGGATGCCAGATGTTGAGCTGGGATTTTTAAAGCATGGGACACTGTTCCCCTCTTCAGCACCCATCAAAGGGATGAAAGGTCCCTCACGGCCAAAGCCAGCTTAATTGCTTTCACAGGAGTTCAGACCTGCCGTGTCTGACACACAGAAGCAGGTGTCTAAGCAACTGAGGGCCCTGGAGCTCCTCGGTGGGACTCTTTGCAAGTCCAGAAGCTCTGTGCAAACAGGCATTCCCAGCAATAAGGAATGTGCCCTTGACCCCAGAGCATGAAGGGGGAGTCTGCTGGCAGGTCACACAAGAGGCTGCACATGGAATCCCCAAATTTCAGGGCTTAATTCCCTGCTCCTCCCTGCACCCACCTGAGACCCCACAGCCACACTGGCTGAAAGCACCATTACAGCACAGCTAAGTCCACGTGAGGCCACTATCCTCGCGCAGGACTCAGCCCTCTTCCCAAGGCTCCCACGTGGCTGGACTCCAAAGCCACACCCATGTGGGCTGCTGGAAGGACCTTCATCACCCATGACCTGACCACGTCACTTCCTGCAGCAGCTCCCTGCTGCCCTAAAGAGGACCCTCCCACTCCCCGACCAAGCTAAGAGGGCCATGTACCAGCCCACCTTGCTCGCTTCTCCAGCCTCACGCTTAGGTAAGCTCAGTAAAACAAATGTCTCTCTCTGGTACCCTCCTTCTCACCAACGGGCATCCACATATTCCTGCCCATGCCCAGAGCCTACCTCCTTCCCTCCCTGCAATGCACGACTCTCTGCCTATCTCTCCAGTTCTCAGTTTTCATGTCACCTCTTCCACGGAGTTTTCCTTGACTGCCCCTGTGCTTCCACAACACCCCCCTCCCTCCCCATTTCCCTTCACAGTGTTTCTCACACAGTACGGCCATCACTCACTCACTGTCTGCTCCCGGTCACTAGTCACTAAGCTCCTTAAGAGGCGAAACTAGGCGCATCTTAGTGACTTTTTTCTCTATCACCTAGTACTTCATACCTGGCAACTCAGACAGTAAAGAACCTGCCTGCAATGCAGGAGACCTGGGTTCGATCCCTGGGTTGGGAAGATCCCTGGAGAAGGGAATGGCAACCCACTCCATTACTCTTGCCTGGAGAATCCCCATGGAAAGAGGAGCCTCACGGGCTGCAGACCATAGGGTCACAAAGAGCCGGACATGACTGACTAAGCACACACACAGTACAGCATCTGGTTCCCAGTGCACAGAGGCTTGAATGAATGAATGAGCGTCACATTGACAGGGGGCTCACCTCTTCTGAAACCAGCCCACTCAACTGTAGTAGGGTTCTGACTATGCGGGTTTCAGTGTGAAAGTCGTGCGCAGCCGACAGTTTTCCAGATTTTCAACCTACACTGGGGACGCTGGTACCTGTGCTACGAATCACTACTCTGCACAGGAACCATTGTTTCAGAAATCCCAGACTGAGGCAGTCTTTCACTCAATCCACACCTCTTTACTGAGCATCTACTATGTGGCAGCAGTGCTTCAAATGCTGAGGATTCAGCAGAGAACGGGTTCACCAGCCGCTCAGCCTTCCGTGGGCTGGAGAGGGACCCTGAGCCGGCATCCACACACACCTGGCTTTTGATGAGCTCGTCATCACGCTGGATCTGGAGCACGTAGCCTGTCCGGCAGCGCACAGTGCACTGGGCTCCGTGGTAGCCGTCACTGCTGGAGCAGTTGAGCGAAGCGTTCTCCACAGCCAGCTTTGGGCAGTCCGCGGCCTCGCATGCGAAGTGCACACAGCTGGGGAGAAAGGGAACAAGAGGGTGAGGGGGCGCTTTCTTGCAGGACCGATGCACTCCATCCGGAAGACAAAGGCTAATGGGCTTCCGCTCCAAATTTCAGGAGGCCGACACAGGAGACACACAGAGTGGACAAGGCTCCGGGGAGCACTGGCCAGAGTTTATCACTAAGAGCAGAGTTTATCAAAACAGACAAAGCAGGGTCCAAATCCTACATCTTAAAAAGCCTACAAATTACGAATCTGCAAATGCTGTAGAACCTTCATTTTTCCATCTGCAAAACAGGAATTATTATGACTACAGCAAGTGTTTGTTGAGTCCCTTATCTCATATTTTATAACAGCACTCACTTCCAGGGGTCGTTGTGAGAATTAAATCAGATAGTTGAGCCAAAGCATGGAGTGGAATGTCTGGCACAGGAGGACACTAAGGTATGGATCAATCTATGCTCTGTTACCTACGAGCTGTCTAACTTTGGGCAAGGTCCATCACCTCTCTGAGTTTCAGGGTACTCCCAGATTCGGCTAACCCATAGCTCCATGCGATTCAACTGAGGTCCTGAAGGTGGAAGTCTTTTATAGTCTGTAAAGTGACTTCAGAATGGCTAATAAAGTTGTGCAGGATCATGCCGTGCACCTTGCTATAGCTGTTGCCATTTTCCTGCCAACTGGAATTTACTTGTTCAAGTCTGAGCTCCATGAAATAGTCTACAGGAAGCTTTCTCGTGTCCCCAGGCAAGCTCCCTTGCAGCACTCAGCCCTCCTTTCTCTCACGGCCTGGCCTCTTGTTCCATGCACTGATCACAGGTCTAGGGTGCCTGCCGTGTGCCGGAATGCATGCTAACCCTTCTGGAAACGGAAACAGAAACCCCCCACGCTTAGATGATCTTTCCCCTCATATTACCGTCACGCAGACGCTTAATAACATTAGCGACTATTCACCGTTGCTTATACACATGAGCTCACCCATCCTTGCGGCGACCCTATGAGCTAAGTGTTACTCATTTTACTGTTGGAAAGTCGGGGAGCGGCAAGATCGAGTTACTTAAGTTCCCATCCAGATGTGTGACTCCAAAGTCCTCTTTATTGACCTCACCCCACACCTGGACTGGAACTTCCCTGAGGGTAGAGATAATGCCTGTTTCATTTCTGTATACTTTGCATTGCCAGTGAAAATGCCTTGGATGAAATAGATGTTTCCTAACTAGCAAGGGACAAATGGTGGCAGTGTCTGGCAACAGCTCTTAAGTGCTCTGCAAACATTGGCATATTGAATTTGAAGGTTGCTAGGAGGCAGTTCTCTCTCATGTTGCCCCTCTGGCCCTGTCTACCCCAACTCCTGCTGTACGACATACACAGATAGCTGGGGTTGCTGTTCAGAGCCTCAAAGTGTTTGTTTTCCTGTTTCTATTGAGGACATGTGGAGCGGGGTGGGGGTCAAGCCAACTTAAGAAGGAACTCTCAACTTTTTGCTTGGTGTTGGTTTCAGGACACCCCACACTGAGGGTTTTATAGGAATGTGGTACTCATCCCCACTCTGTATCCCCCGCTCAAAAGTGTGGTGAGAAAGTGGGATAACTGAGGGGGCAGGGAGGAACAAACATCTTCAGCACTTAGCACAAACAAACTCACTTTTAAAATAACGGGACAAAGGCAAGTGTTCGGTTCAGGTCTCAGACCCACACAGATGCACGCTTTATAGCTTCCACATACCCGCCTCCCCTTTACAAGCGCAGGATGAGTTCGGATGAAGCGATACTCGCTGAGACATTCTGACGCCCTGCCCTTTCCTCTGCTCTGACAGCCTCTGCGCTGCGCCACCCGGAAGACTGTAGCTGTGGAGTCAACATGAGGTCTTTGACACCAAACAATGCATCTGTTCACGCTGTGTAAGAGCTGGGGGAAAGAGCCACATGGTTCCAATCTAAATAGATTTAAGTCTGTAAGCTACCAGCCTCTAAGTGGGTCTTCTGACCTTTGCCTTACGGTTTGACCATTCTCACTCTGCACACCCAGGAGGCCCCCGGTCTCCCATCTGATGACGGACTGGGGGGCCTCTGGGAACCCTTTTTGAAAGACAAGGGCTCTGGGCTTCACTGCGCTGTGTGGCCATTAAGGTAAAAAAAAAAAAATGCTCTCCCTCCTTCTGTGCACATTAAGGTTTTCCATCGGAAGAAAAGGAGAAAGTAAAAAACTTGATTTCCTCACACAGGAAGGACCTACAGCTTAGCAGGTGGGCAGATCTGGGCTCCAGCCCAGGCTCACCAATTATCAGCTGTTTGATCCTGGAAAGTCATGTAACAACCTGAGCCTCAGTTTCCTCCTCTGTTGAGTGGAGGCCATAAAGTGATCCATCTCTCCAGACGGTCAAAACAAGGTGACGTGTCATCTATTCAAGACACTGGCCTGGGGCTCTCCCTGCACGGCAGAGACTTGTAAACACTATGTGGGTTTGAGGAGGGAGGGCGTGTGCCAAAGATAAGTCATAAATCAGCCAGTTTTAGACAGTGAAGCACATACAGTAGGGGCACTAACCCCAGGTGAAACTACAGAGGCACCTGGGGCATGGGGTGGGCGGGGCACTCTGCACAGAGGGTTCAGGGAGCCTCCTCCGGGGACACTTGAACTAAGACTCGGATGAAACGGAGGGGATCAGCCATGGGAAGGTTTGGAGCAGAGGGAATTCCAGGCAGAGCAAAGGGCATGTGCCAAGGTCCAGGACAGGTTGGAGCTCAGCGTGTTTGCAGAACAGAAAGGCCAGTGCGTGAGAAACGCTATGGAAACTATGATGCACCATGAGAAGGGGGTCCCTCCCCTCTGGCTCCTCCTACTACAGAAGGGAAGCATCCCCTATTCACATGCGCTGCCTGACCAAAAAAAGTCTTTGTTCAAATGGGGAGAGCCGATGACCAGTCACCTTTCTCCACTGCAGGACTTCTCAGAACCTCGAATCCTAACGCATATGCTGGGTTTCCAGAAGGGACTAAGGCCTGTGCACCTTCCCAAGCTCCGATGGCCTTCCCCGTGGCACGTTTCTTAGGACTAGGTCCTCTGGAATGTATCTTAGGGAATGCGGCCTCCCTGCGTTTTCAGGACATTCGTCTGCACCTGGCTTACAGGCTTGAGGACAGGAAAGAAAGGGGATGAGAAAGCACCAAGCCCCAGGTCTTGGCAGCTGTGTTTTACCAACATCATCTTATCCGCATCCTCACTGTAATTCCATGAGGCAGGGTTATTATTCCCATTTGTGAGAAGAGACTGCGACTAAGTGAGTTTAAATCACTCGCCCAAAGGCACTCGGCGTGGACAGGATTCCGGTGTGGACGGGATTCCGGCATGGATCTGCCTCTCTGACCCTAAGTCCCTGCTCTTCCCTTCATTGTCCTATTAGCTGGAAAGGGCTGTGTGAACACATTGCCCAATAATGATAAACATCACCCCAGCGGCCCCTCCCAAATAACTCCCTGACACAGCTCTGTCATTTCTGAAACACAAAAACAAAAATCAAACAGGGAAAACAAAACAAAAGCCTCTGCCTTCATTAAAAAAGAAAAGAGGAGGGGAGGAATTTCATACCAGCCATGGGCTGTCATAAAATAACAAAAGAAGGGGGAAAAAGAAAAGGAAGCCACTTCTCAGAAGTGGGGAGAGGGGTTGATCCCAATGGGGGAAGGGATATAGGTAATTTTACCAATAAAATTCTCACACCCGGGCAAAGGTGACACGAGGCACCCTCCCCACCCTGTGCAAAGATAATCAGACACTTATGAACTGTCTGTTCTTCTTATACCTATGTAAGTTATTTACGTAGAGACTCAAGTTCCATACAGAGGCAGATCCTTAAGGGATCTGACAGTCCTCTAACTGTCACCCCTCACAGTCAACTGAAAGGGCTCCCGATTGTGCATAACGTGGGATACCTGTTCACCCCTCAACTGGGAGAGAGGAGGCCAGAGGTCAAAGGCCTGCTGCGGGCTCCCCTCCTGGCTCCCCCTTGACCCATGGCTTAACTCCTGTGGTTACTTAGCTGCAATTATGCCACGGGGCAGTGGGGGCAGTAAACAGGCAGCTGCTTTATAAATCATTCTGAGCAGCTCGGCGGGGGACACCCAAAGAGACAGCATGTGCAACACGGAAAACGAAGGGGGAGATGCTCTCGGCACGAGAGCCACAGGATCACCTGAGAAGTGAGACTGAGAAAGAGTCAGCAAGGTAGGACTCGCTTTTCTGCCCAGCAATGAGGCTGCCGCAGGAAGCGATCTCAACAGGCTCTTCTTCCCTGGAATTCTAGAAGCGAGCCGGTGGTGTAGTGGGTGCGGCATTGGGAGGCAGGGTCAGCAGCTACAGGGTCTCGCCGACCATCTGAATGGCCAGGTGAGCTGAGTGGGGGGTGGCCAGGGGGGGCCGCCTGCTCAACAGAGCTGTGTCTCCAGTTCCAGGATCTGAGTGAACCCGATGTTCCAAATCTTGTGATGTGTTTAAGAGCGGAAAGGGTTCTGGCCTTTACTCTGTACTCTCCTGATAGTTAACTGTTACAAGTAATTTAAAAATATGTCAAACAAGGGCCAAAAAACCCACAAGTTGCTGGGGCCTCTGGGACAGCTGTTTTGATACCTCTGATGGTGGGGGGGTCAGATGGGGAGAGCTTTGCCCTGGAAGTCCCAAGACCTGGATTCCAATGCCATGTGGTTCTGCATCCTAGCCCACTGGGGCGACTTTGGGAAACACTTTCCCGGCCTGGACCATAGGTTTTCCATCTTCGAGTGAGAGTAAAGAAACAAAGAATCTCTTCACGTCTCCTAGCTTCCAGGGGTCAAGTCAGGGTGTGGACAAAACCATGGAGACTATAATTTCAGAGCCCGCTGGAAGTAGACTCTAATAATCCCACGTCTTGACAAGGATATGGAGGAACAGGGATTCTGACAGGCAGGCTGGGGCTGGAGCCTGGGTTGGGCAGCACCTTAGAGAACAATCAGGCATATCCATACGGCTGAGACTGGCGCGTGCTTAGGCGCAGAAGTTCCATTTGCAGGCAGAGCCCCCAGGCTAGCCACTCCCAAAAAGACGTTCCGCAAGGTGCTGACCATTCGAGGATGGGGACACTGGGTGAACCTGGGGGTGGCAACCTCAGGCCTGGGCCGTCCGGCCGTGAGAAGCTTCCTTCTGCACTCCCAATCTTCTAGACAGATTCCCAGAGAGCCCCCAGTCAGGGCACAGACTCCAGGGAATCTTGGTTCCAGCCTGTAGGCACCCACTCTGATGCCACCACTACCAACAACTACCAGACTAAGTTCACTCTGGCTGCAAGGAGTGAGTCTAGTCACATGAAGAATTCATTGTCCCCTTGGAAGGAAAGTTATGACCAACCTGGAAGGCATATTAAAAAGCAGAGACATTACTTTGTCAACAAAGGTCCATCTAGTCAAGGCTATGGTTTTTCCAGTGGTCATGTATGGATGGACTGTGAAGAAAGCTGAGTGCTGAAGAATTGATGCCTTTAAACTGTGGTGTTGGAGAAGACTTCTGGGAGTCCCTTCGACTGCAAGGAGATCCAACCAGTCCATCCTAAAGGAGATCAGTCCTGGGTGTTCATTGGAAGGACTGATGTTGAAGCTGAAACTCCAATACTTTGGTCACCTCATGCGAAGAGCTGACTCATTGGAAAAGACCTTGATGCTGGGAAAGATTGAAGGCAGGAGGAGAATGGGATGACAGAGGATGAGATGGTTGGATGGCATCACTGACTCAATGGACATGAATTTGGGTAAGCTCTGGGAGTTGGTGATGGACAGGGAAGCCTGGAGTGCTGAGGTTCATGGGGTTGCAAAGAGTTGTATACGACTGAGCGACTGAACTGAACTGA
>SJYC01096250.1:0-64563 GCA_006408675.1 Madoqua kirkii | reverse complement strand
GTCTATACACTTCACTGAGTCTTACTATGTGTACTACTCTTGCCTGGAAAATCCCATGGACGGAGGAGCCTGGTGGGCTGCAGTCCATGGGGTCGCTAAGAGTCGGACACGACTGAGCAACTTCACTTTCACTTTTCACTTTCATGCATTGGAGAAGGAAATGGCAACCCACTCCAGTGTTCTTGCCTGGAGAATCCCAGGGACTGGGGAGACTGGTGGGCTGCTGTCTCTGGGGTCGCACAGAGTCGGACATGACTGAATTGACTTAACATTAACATGTGTAGTAGATCCAACCAGTCCATTCTGAAAGAGATCAGCCCTGGGATTTCTTTGGAAGGAATGACACGAAAGCTGAAACTCCAGTACTTTGGCCACTTCATGTGAAGAGCTGACTCACTGGAAAAGGCTTTGATGCTGGGAGGGATTGGGGGCAGGAGGAGAAGGAGACGACAGAGGATGAGATGGCTGGATGGCATCACTGACTCGATGGACGCAAGTCTGAGTGAACTCTGAGAGTTGGGGATGGACAGGGAGCCCTGACGTGCTGTGATTCATGGGGTCCCAAAGAGTCAGAAACGACTGAGCAACTGAACTGATGTGTAGTAATCTTTTGAAGTTCTAAATCTTCTTGGAAATTTGGGAGACACCATCAACCCTCTCCAATCATCCAAATGCCTGGAACCCATGAATTTGTAATATGACATCTAAGTGAAAGTGAAGTTGCTCAGTCATGTCCGACTCTTTGCAACTCCATGGACTGTAGCCTACTAGGCTCCCCCGTCCATGGAATTCTCCAGGCAAGAATACTAGAGTGGGTTGCCATTTCCGTCTCCAGTACGACATCTAAGTTGAAGGGAATTTACAGACCTACCTCCAACCCCCCACACAACACACAGAAGTCCGCTCATTCCCACTATATAGCATGATGGATCCCAAGGTAAGACCCATGCTTAGTGAGATATCATTTTGGTTATCTGAGGAAGGGGCAATGTTTCCTCTGATAAACCAAGCAAAGGAAAGTCCTGGTACCTCTGAGAACTGGGAATAACGCCCAAACCTAACACTCAGCTGGAAGCCAGGAGTGTCGTTCTGCTGCTGCTGCTGCTAACTTGCTCTGTGATTCTGTGCAAGTTCCCGCCTTCCTATCACTGGACCTCAGTCTCATTATCTTTCCAATAATCAGTTACTCCTGCCTAGTTGAAAGAGCCCTTTTAGTCTTGAGAGTCTAGGTCGCCCCGGTCATCCTCTCACTCATTTCCAACATGAGTCCTCTTCTGCCAGACTTTGCCTTCTTGCCTGAATATCCCAGCACCTAGCCCAGGAGATGCCCATGAGCTCTTCCCTCCTAGAGTGACTCCCCTTGGAGCTAGCCCTTCCTAAGGGGCAGCAGTGGGCTTTGGAGAAAGACAGACCTGGGCCCTGTGGTGGAGCCCTCCAGGAAAAGCATGGCCTTGGACAAGTTCTTTCAACTCTGAACCTTGAGTTTCTCCTCCGTGAAAATTAAAATAATAATAATACTTTCCTCTTAGACTTACTGGACTCTCACCCCACCCAATGAACTAGTCCCGGCAGTTCCAGATGCTATTCTCTTAGAATCTTCTCTTTCTTTCTACTTTCCCTCCCTTCCTGCTTTTCTCTTTCCTCTTTTGCCAGATTTGGAAGATCTTAGAGACATCATCGGAGAAGGCAATGGCACCCCACTCCAGTGCTCTTGCCTGAAAAATCCCATGGACGGAGGAGCCTGGTGGGCTGCAGTCCAGGGGGTCACTAAGAGTCAGACACGACTGAGCGACTTCACTTTCACTTTTCATTCTCATGCATTGGAGAAGGAAATGGCACCCCACTCCAGTGTCATAGCCTGGAGAATCCCACGGACGGAGGAGCCTGGTGGGCTGCTGTCTCTGGGGTCGCACAGAGTCAGACATGATTAAGAGTCAGACACGACTGAGCGACTTCACTTTCACTTTTCATTCTCATGCATTGGAGAAGGAAATGGCACCCCACTCCAGTGTCATAGCCTGGAGAATCCCACGGACGGAGGAGCCTGGTGGGCTGCTGTCTCTGGGGTCGCACAGAGTCAGACATGACTGAAGTGACGCAGCAGCAGCAGCAGCAGAAACACCGTATTTGTCCACACTCTACTCTCTTCCCAGCTGCACAACAGGCAGTTTGCATAGATGTGTTGCATAGAACAGGTGGAAGGGATCAGAAGCAAAGACAACACCCTGTCCAAGCCCTGGTGTTGAGTTCCCACGGGAGGACCTGGAAGTGGCCTCTGGGTCTCGTACCTTTCAACTGTGCCGGGTGGCGGCACTGGAAAGAGCACTTGCTGCCAAAGGTGGTGCCCTCGAGGCAGGAGAACGAGGCAGCATAGACATGGTGTTGGTCCGGGATGCCGCAGTCCACTGGCTCACACGCCACCTGCTTGTTCCACTTGCCCTCCGTGCAGGTCACCGTGACGCTGGGTCCTGTCTGGAAGATGGAGGCGGGCACCGTGAGATGCGGCAGGCGGAAACCCACCCATGGGGAAACCCTTCTCCCCTGGGCTACAGCACCCGGAGATCCATGCTCGACATTTAGCTCCCTTTCCGGGATCCCAGCAACTGTTTGAAAGAGGTATTTCAGTTCCCACTTTACAGCTGCCGAAACTGAGGCTCGGAGACATTAAGTGACTAGCTCCAAGTTTCAAAGCTGGACAAAGCTAAGTGGGAATTGAGCCCAAAGACACAGCTCTGCACTGCTGTCTGGAGAGTCTCCCAGATAGTTATTTCCATTGTGTTGCTGCGAATCTTAAGGCTCAGACTTCTCAGGGCCAGAGGACTTCTTTCATGAAATAGCCTCTGAAACACAGCACAAGAGTGGGATGCTGGATGTTAACCTTTGTATCTTTTCCATTGTGCTTGGCACAGAGTGGGCATCACCCAGGGGGGATGGGAGAATGGGATTTGGTTCTGGGTGCTGCAAGATGGTGGGCAAGTCTCTTTCCTCACTTGAGCTATCCTTTGGCATCAAAGCCAAGCATTGTTCTAAGAGCCACTCCCTGCTCCAACATATGATGCTTCAACAGCTGGGAGAGGTGGGCGTGAAGAAGGAAGGAGGCTAGGCAAACGAAAGGGTCGACAGGGATTTGACACAAATTAGAAGACAGCATGGCTGAGGGTAGGAGGGCAAGTTCAGGCTGCAGGGCCAAGGCAGGGTCCGTCCACGCCAGCCTAGCCCTGGGGGCCTCCATTAAAGGAGGAAGCCGCCACATCCCAGGCGTTTGAGGATGCCAGATGTTGAGCTGGGATTTTTAAAGCATGGGACACTGTTCCCCTCTTCAGCACCCATCAAAGGGATGAAAGGTCCCTCACGGCCAAAGCCAGCTTAATTGCTTTCACAGGAGTTCAGACCTGCCGTGTCTGACACACAGAAGCAGGTGTCTAAGCAACTGAGGGCCCTGGAGCTCCTCGGTGGGACTCTTTGCAAGTCCAGAAGCTCTGTGCAAACAGGCATTCCCAGCAATAAGGAATGTGCCCTTGACCCCAGAGCATGAAGGGGGAGTCTGCTGGCAGGTCACACAAGAGGCTGCACATGGAATCCCCAAATTTCAGGGCTTAATTCCCTGCTCCTCCCTGCACCCACCTGAGACCCCACAGCCACACTGGCTGAAAGCACCATTACAGCACAGCTAAGTCCACGTGAGGCCACTATCCTCGCGCAGGACTCAGCCCTCTTCCCAAGGCTCCCACGTGGCTGGACTCCAAAGCCACACCCATGTGGGCTGCTGGAAGGACCTTCATCACCCATGACCTGACCACGTCACTTCCTGCAGCAGCTCCCTGCTGCCCTAAAGAGGACCCTCCCACTCCCCGACCAAGCTAAGAGGGCCATGTACCAGCCCACCTTGCTCGCTTCTCCAGCCTCACGCTTAGGTAAGCTCAGTAAAACAAATGTCTCTCTCTGGTACCCTCCTTCTCACCAACGGGCATCCACATATTCCTGCCCATGCCCAGAGCCTACCTCCTTCCCTCCCTGCAATGCACGACTCTCTGCCTATCTCTCCAGTTCTCAGTTTTCATGTCACCTCTTCCACGGAGTTTTCCTTGACTGCCCCTGTGCTTCCACAACACCCCCCTCCCTCCCCATTTCCCTTCACAGTGTTTCTCACACAGTACGGCCATCACTCACTCACTGTCTGCTCCCGGTCACTAGTCACTAAGCTCCTTAAGAGGCGAAACTAGGCGCATCTTAGTGACTTTTTTCTCTATCACCTAGTACTTCATACCTGGCAACTCAGACAGTAAAGAACCTGCCTGCAATGCAGGAGACCTGGGTTCGATCCCTGGGTTGGGAAGATCCCTGGAGAAGGGAATGGCAACCCACTCCATTACTCTTGCCTGGAGAATCCCCATGGAAAGAGGAGCCTCACGGGCTGCAGACCATAGGGTCACAAAGAGCCGGACATGACTGACTAAGCACACACACAGTACAGCATCTGGTTCCCAGTGCACAGAGGCTTGAATGAATGAATGAGCGTCACATTGACAGGGGGCTCACCTCTTCTGAAACCAGCCCACTCAACTGTAGTAGGGTTCTGACTATGCGGGTTTCAGTGTGAAAGTCGTGCGCAGCCGACAGTTTTCCAGATTTTCAACCTACACTGGGGACGCTGGTACCTGTGCTACGAATCACTACTCTGCACAGGAACCATTGTTTCAGAAATCCCAGACTGAGGCAGTCTTTCACTCAATCCACACCTCTTTACTGAGCATCTACTATGTGGCAGCAGTGCTTCAAATGCTGAGGATTCAGCAGAGAACGGGTTCACCAGCCGCTCAGCCTTCCGTGGGCTGGAGAGGGACCCTGAGCCGGCATCCACACACACCTGGCTTTTGATGAGCTCGTCATCACGCTGGATCTGGAGCACGTAGCCTGTCCGGCAGCGCACAGTGCACTGGGCTCCGTGGTAGCCGTCACTGCTGGAGCAGTTGAGCGAAGCGTTCTCCACAGCCAGCTTTGGGCAGTCCGCGGCCTCGCATGCGAAGTGCACACAGCTGGGGAGAAAGGGAACAAGAGGGTGAGGGGGCGCTTTCTTGCAGGACCGATGCACTCCATCCGGAAGACAAAGGCTAATGGGCTCCGCTCCAAATTTCAGGAGGCCGACACAGGAGACACACAGAGTGGACAAGGCTCCGGGGAGCACTGGCCAGAGTTTATCACTAAGAGCAGAGTTTATCAAAACAGACAAAGCAGGGTCCAAATCCTACATCTTAAAAAGCCTACAAATTACGAATCTGCAAATGCTGTAGAACCTTCATTTTTCCATCTGCAAAACAGGAATTATTATGACTACAGCAAGTGTTTGTTGAGTCCCTTATCTCATATTTTATAACAGCACTCACTTCCAGGGGTCGTTGTGAGAATTAAATCAGATAGTTGAGCCAAAGCATGGAGTGGAATGTCTGGCACAGGAGGACACTAAGGTATGGATCAATCTATGCTCTGTTACCTACGAGCTGTCTAACTTTGGGCAAGGTCCATCACCTCTCTGAGTTTCAGGGTACTCCCAGATTCGGCTAACCCATAGCTCCATGCGATTCAACTGAGGTCCTGAAGGTGGAAGTCTTTTATAGTCTGTAAAGTGACTTCAGAATGGCTAATAAAGTTGTGCAGGATCATGCCGTGCACCTTGCTATAGCTGTTGCCATTTTCCTGCCAACTGGAATTTACTTGTTCAAGTCTGAGCTCCATGAAATAGTCTACAGGAAGCTTTCTCGTGTCCCCAGGCAAGCTCCCTTGCAGCACTCAGCCCTCCTTTCTCTCACGGCCTGGCCTCTTGTTCCATGCACTGATCACAGGTCTAGGGTGCCTGCCGTGTGCCGGAATGCATGCTAACCCTTCTGGAAACGGAAACAGAAACCCCCCACGCTTAGATGATCTTTCCCCTCATATTACCGTCACGCAGACGCTTAATAACATTAGCGACTATTCACCGTTGCTTATACACATGAGCTCACCCATCCTTGCGGCGACCCTATGAGCTAAGTGTTACTCATTTTACTGTTGGAAAGTCGGGGAGCGGCAAGATCGAGTTACTTAAGTTCCCATCCAGATGTGTGACTCCAAAGTCCTCTTTATTGACCTCACCCCACACCTGGACGGAACTTCCCTGAGGGTAGAGATAATGCCTGTTTCATTTCTGTATACTTTGCATTGCCAGTGAAAATGCCTTGGATGAAATAGATGTTTCCTAACTAGCAAGGGACAAATGGTGGCAGTGTCTGGCAACAGCTCTTAAGTGCTCTGCAAACATTGGCATATTGAATTTGAAGGTTGCTAGGAGGCAGTTCTCTCTCATGTTGCCCCTCTGGCCCTGTCTACCCCAACTCCTGCTGTACGACATACACAGATAGCTGGGGTTGCTGTTCAGAGCCTCAAAGTGTTTGTTTTCCTGTTTCTATTGAGGACATGTGGAGCGGGGTGGGGGTCAAGCCAACTTAAGAAGGAACTCTCAACTTTTTGCTTGGTGTTGGTTTCAGGACACCCCACACTGAGGGTTTTATAGGAATGTGGTACTCATCCCCACTCTGTATCCCCCGCTCAAAAGTGTGGTGAGAAAGTGGGATAACTGAGGGGGCAGGGAGGAACAAACATCTTCAGCACTTAGCACAAACAAACTCACTTTTAAAATAACGGGACAAAGGCAAGTGTTCGGTTCAGGTCTCAGACCCACACAGATGCACGCTTTATAGCTTCCACATACCCGCCTCCCCTTTACAAGCGCAGGATGAGTTCGGATGAAGCGATACTCGCTGAGACATTCTGACGCCCTGCCCTTTCCTCTGCTCTGACAGCCTCTGCGCTGCGCCACCCGGAAGACTGTAGCTGTGGAGTCAACATGAGGTCTTTGACACCAAACAATGCATCTGTTCACGCTGTGTAAGAGCTGGGGGAAAGAGCCACATGGTTCCAATCTAAATAGATTTAAGTCTGTAAGCTACCAGCCTCTAAGTGGGTCTTCTGACCTTTGCCTTACGGTTTGACCATTCTCACTCTGCACACCCAGGAGGCCCCCGGTCTCCCATCTGATGACGGACTGGGGGGCCTCTGGGAACCCTTTTTGAAAGACAAGGGCTCTGGGCTTCACTGC
The DNA here is from genome assembly GCA_006408675.1 of Madoqua kirkii. NCBI lineage: Eukaryota > Metazoa > Chordata > Mammalia > Artiodactyla > Bovidae > Madoqua > Madoqua kirkii. Next base: position 57,431 of record SJYC01096250.1, on the reverse strand, counting down.
GCTGTGTGGCCATTAAGGTAAAAAAAAAAAAATGCTCTCCCTCCTTCTGTGCACATTAAGGTTTTCCATCGGAAGAAAAGGAGAAAGTAAAAAACTTGATTTCCTCACACAGGAAGGACCTACAGCTTAGCAGGTGGGCAGATCTGGGCTCCAGCCCAGGCTCACCAATTATCAGCTGTTTGATCCTGGAAAGTCATGTAACAACCTGAGCCTCAGTTTCCTCCTCTGTTGAGTGGAGGCCATAAAGTGATCCATCTCTCCAGACGGTCAAAACAAGGTGACGTGTCATCTATTCAAGACACTGGCCTGGGGCTCTCCCTGCACGGCAGAGACTTGTAAACACTATGTGGGTTTGAGGAGGGAGGGCGTGTGCCAAAGATAAGTCATAAATCAGCCAGTTTTAGACAGTGAAGCACATACAGTAGGGGCACTAACCCCAGGTGAAACTACAGAGGCACCTGGGGCATGGGGTGGGCGGGGCACTCTGCACAGAGGGTTCAGGGAGCCTCCTCCGGGGACACTTGAACTAAGACTCGGATGAAACGGAGGGGATCAGCCATGGGAAGGTTTGGAGCAGAGGGAATTCCAGGCAGAGCAAAGGGCATGTGCCAAGGTCCAGGACAGGTTGGAGCTCAGCGTGTTTGCAGAACAGAAAGGCCAGTGCGTGAGAAACGCTATGGAAACTATGATGCACCATGAGAAGGGGGTCCCTCCCCTCTGGCTCCTCCTACTACAGAAGGGAAGCATCCCCTATTCACATGCGCTGCCTGACCAAAAAAAGTCTTTGTTCAAATGGGGAGAGCCGATGACCAGTCACCTTTCTCCACTGCAGGACTTCTCAGAACCTCGAATCCTAACGCATATGCTGGGTTTCCAGAAGGGACTAAGGCCTGTGCACCTTCCCAAGCTCCGATGGCCTTCCCCGTGGCACGTTTCTTAGGACTAGGTCCTCTGGAATGTATCTTAGGGAATGCGGCCTCCCTGCGTTTTCAGGACATTCGTCTGCACCTGGCTTACAGGCTTGAGGACAGGAAAGAAAGGGATGAGAAAGCACCAAGCCCCAGGTCTTGGCAGCTGTGTTTTACCAACATCATCTTATCCGCATCCTCACTGTAATTCCATGAGGCAGGGTTATTATTCCCATTTGTGAGAAGAGACTGCGACTAAGTGAGTTTAAATCACTCGCCCAAAGGCACTCGGCGTGGACAGGATTCCGGTGTGGACGGGATTCCGGCATGGATCTGCCTCTCTGACCCTAAGTCCCTGCTCTTCCCTTCATTGTCCTATTAGCTGGAAAGGGCTGTGTGAACACATTGCCCAATAATGATAAACATCACCCCAGCGGCCCCTCCCAAATAACTCCCTGACACAGCTCTGTCATTTCTGAAACACAAAAACAAAAATCAAACAGGGAAAACAAAACAAAAGCCTCTGCCTTCATTAAAAAAGAAAAGAGGAGGGGAGGAATTTCATACCAGCCATGGGCTGTCATAAAATAACAAAAGAAGGGGGAAAAAGAAAAGGAAGCCACTTCTCAGAAGTGGGGAGAGGGGTTGATCCCAATGGGGGAAGGGATATAGGTAATTTTACCAATAAAATTCTCACACCCGGGCAAAGGTGACACGAGGCACCCTCCCCACCCTGTGCAAAGATAATCAGACACTTATGAACTGTCTGTTCTTCTTATACCTATGTAAGTTATTTACGTAGAGACTCAAGTTCCATACAGAGGCAGATCCTTAAGGGATCTGACAGTCCTCTAACTGTCACCCCTCACAGTCAACTGAAAGGGCTCCCGATTGTGCATAACGTGGGATACCTGTTCACCCCTCAACTGGGAGAGAGGAGGCCAGAGGTCAAAGGCCTGCTGCGGGCTCCCCTCCTGGCTCCCCCTTGACCCATGGCTTAACTCCTGTGGTTACTTAGCTGCAATTATGCCACGGGGCAGTGGGGGCAGTAAACAGGCAGCTGCTTTATAAATCATTCTGAGCAGCTCGGCGGGGGACACCCAAAGAGACAGCATGTGCAACACGGAAAACGAAGGGGGAGATGCTCTCGGCACGGAGCCACAGGATCACCTGAGAAGTGAGACTGAGAAAGAGTCAGCAAGGTAGGACTCGCTTTTCTGCCCAGCAATGAGGCTGCCGCAGGAAGCGATCTCAACAGGCTCTTCTTCCCTGGAATTCTAGAAGCGAGCCGGTGGTGTAGTGGGTGCGGCATTGGGAGGCAGGGTCAGCAGCTACAGGGTCTCGCCGACCATCTGAATGGCCAGGTGAGCTGAGTGGGGGGTGGCCAGGGGGGGCCGCCTGCTCAACAGAGCTGTGTCTCCAGTTCCAGGATCTGAGTGAACCCGATGTTCCAAATCTTGTGATGTGTTTAAGAGCGGAAAGGGTTCTGGCCTTTACTCTGTACTCTCCTGATAGTTAACTGTTACAAGTAATTTAAAAATATGTCAAACAAGGGCCAAAAAACCCACAAGTTGCTGGGGCCTCTGGGACAGCTGTTTTGATACCTCTGATGGTGGGGGGGTCAGATGGGGAGAGCTTTGCCCTGGAAGTCCCAAGACCTGGATTCCAATGCCATGTGGTTCTGCATCCTAGCCCACTGGGGCGACTTTGGGAAACACTTTCCCGGCCTGGACCATAGGTTTTCCATCTTCGAGTGAGAGTAAAGAAACAAAGAATCTCTTCACGTCTCCTAGCTTCCAGGGGTCAAGTCAGGGTGTGGACAAAACCATGGAGACTATAATTTCAGAGCCCGCTGGAAGTAGACTCTAATAATCCCACGTCTTGACAAGGATATGGAGGAACAGGGATTCTGACAGGCAGGCTGGGGCTGGAGCCTGGGTTGGGCAGCACCTTAGAGAACAATCAGGCATATCCATACGGCTGAGACTGGCGCGTGCTTAGGCGCAGAAGTTCCATTTGCAGGCAGAGCCCCCAGGCTAGCCACTCCCAAAAAGACGTTCCGCAAGGTGCTGACCATTCGAGGATGGGGACACTGGGTGAACCTGGGGGTGGCAACCTCAGGCCTGGGCCGTCCGGCCGTGAGAAGCTTCCTTCTGCACTCCCAATCTTCTAGACAGTTCCCAGAGAGCCCCCAGTCAGGGCACAGACTCCAGGGAATCTTGGTTCCAGCCTGTAGGCACCCACTCTGATGCCACCACTACCAACAACTACCAGACTAAGTTCACTCTGGCTGCAAGGAGTGAGTCTAGTCACATGAAGAATTCATTGTCCCCTTGGAAGGAAAGTTATGACCAACCTGGAAGGCATATTAAAAAGCAGAGACATTACTTTGTCAACAAAGGTCCATCTAGTCAAGGCTATGGTTTTTCCAGTGGTCATGTATGGATGGACTGTGAAGAAAGCTGAGTGCTGAAGAATTGATGCCTTTAAACTGTGGTGTTGGAGAAGACTTCTGGGAGTCCCTTCGACTGCAAGGAGATCCAACCAGTCCATCCTAAAGGAGATCAGTCCTGGGTGTTCATTGGAAGGACTGATGTTGAAGCTGAAACTCCAATACTTTGGTCACCTCATGCGAAGAGCTGACTCATTGGAAAAGACCTTGATGCTGGGAAAGATTGAAGGCAGGAGGAGAATGGGATGACAGAGGATGAGATGGTTGGATGGCATCACTGACTCAATGGACATGAATTTGGGTAAGCTCTGGGAGTTGGTGATGGACAGGGAAGCCTGGAGTGCTGAGGTTCATGGGGTTGCAAAGAGTTGTATACGACTGAGCGACTGAACTGAACTGAACTGAAGGTTGATCCTCTAAAGGCTAGCTGTCAATCAGAGCTGCCTCTCTCTGGATGCTCTGACATGGAAAAAGCGGGAAGAGCTTGAGGTAGAGAAAGGAAGAGAAGGCAAAACATGAGAGGGAGGGGAAGAAGGGAGGAGGGAAAGAGGCGAGGGAAGGGAAGAAGCCAGTTTTCTAAACACACGACCACTGAATGTTATACTAAACTGCTCAATCTCTGTTCAGAACGACAGGCTGGACAATGGCACGTGCGTGCGTGCGTGTCCAGCCCCTGAAGCCTCAGCTCCTGCATATTCAAAAGCAGAGACATTACTTTGCCAACAAAGGTCCATCTAGTCAAGGCTATGGTTTTTCCAGTGGTCATGTATGGATGGACTGTGAAGAAAGCTGAGTGCTGAAGAATTGATGCCTTTAAACTGTGGTGTTGGAGAAGACTTCTGGGAGTCCCTTCGACTGCAAGGAGATCCAACCAGTCCATCCTAAAGGAGATCAGTCCTGGGTGTTCATTGGAAGGACTGATGTTGAAGCTGAAACTCCAATACTTTGGTCACCTCATGCGAAGAGCTGACTCATTGGAAAAGACCTTGATGCTGGGAAAGATTGAAGGCAGGAGGAGAATGGGATGACAGAGGATGAGATGGTTGGATGGCATCACTGACTCAATGGACATGAATTTGGGTAAGCTCTGGGAGTTGGTGATGGACAGGGAAGCCTGGAGTGCTGAGGTTCATGGGGTTGCAAAGAGTTGTATACGACTGAGCGACTGAACTGAACTGAACTGAAGGTTGATCCTCTAAAGGCTAGCTGTCAATCAGAGCTGCCTCTCTCTGGATGCTCTGACATGGAAAAAGCGGGAGAGCTTGAGGTAGAGAAAGGAAGAGAAGGCAAAACATGAGAGGGAGGGGAAGAAGGGAGGAGGGAAAGAGGCGAGGGAAGGGAAGAAGCCAGTTTTCTAAACACACGACCACTGAATGTTATACTAAACTGCTCAATCTCTGTTCAGAACGACAGGCTGGACAATGGCACGTGCGTGCGTGCGTGTCCAGCCCCTGAAGCCTCAGCTCCAGACGGTCCCTTTTCTCACTGAAGAAGCCACATAGCTTCTCCCAGCCATCACGAGGGCCCCTGTCCTCTTCGCTTCCCCGTCTTGGTGTGGAGCTGGAACTCAGCTAGAATTCCACCACTGGACCTCTCCTTTGGAACCGGGCCCTGTTTTCCCGGGTGTCTGAATTTACTCCCAAGTTCCACACGGGGACAGAGACCCTTGAATCTGGGTCAGAACACACACCCTGGACTGATTTTGCCATGATGAGGTTTCTCCCATGGTTGCTCACTAGCTATCACGCTGCCCTCAGGAGAAGACAAAGAAAGCGAGGAAGGAAAAGGGGCTGAGAGAGGAGAAAGGGGAAGAGACGACGGAGCAGGAGGGAGGAGAGAAAACCAGGAGGAGAACAGATGGGGAGGAGATGAGAGTGGGACTCTGCGTGGGGAGAGGAAGGGGTGTGTAGGGGGTGGGGCCACACTTACTACCTGGGAAGCAGCTGAAAGTCAAGTGGGCCATTTCCACTAGAACAGCTGAGCTATAAAAAGGGATGCTATTTACCTTGGTGTTTCAAGAATGAAGAAAAACATCCCGTGGCTTTTTACAGTGGTTGCTTACTTTTCTTTTCTTTCCTCCTGGTTTGTTTTAATGCACTTGCACGTTTGCACAGTCCTGTCTGTTAGGGTAAATCCCTCTTCAGTGCCCCAGGAGCAGCTGTGGTCCTCCCCAGCTCCCCACCCAACTCCCACCCAACAGCCCTGGCATTCAGGAGGAGCAGCCTCTCTTAGACCCAGGGAGCTCAGGGTCCAGCCAGCCGGCCCCGGGAGCTGCGTCTCATCTCTTCACCCCATCTCACCAAGGAGTGCGCACAAGGGAGGAGCCCTGGGAAGCCCTCTTCTCTCCTGGATAAGCCTGGTCCTGGTGAGCACAGTGTGGCTCTTAGGGGCGGACAAAGCGAGATCCTACCTCCCATTCCCTGGACAGTCTTGGCTCAGTCACTCTGTCCATACCTCAACAGACAAGTGAGATCATGAAATAAGGTAGTGAAATCAACATGGGTCCCCTCCTCGTCCCTCTCACCACTCCTACCTCTTGGGAATCACAGACGGTTCCAAGTGGAAGGAACCACACAGAACACAGATCCATCACTGCTGTCGTTTCACACGTGGGGAGACAGGCCCAGAGAAGAAAGGGGTTGGGCTTCCCATCCCATCACCAGCCAGAGACAGGGCAGCACTTGCCCCAGATCTGCGTGTTTCCATGAAAGGTCAAAGGACTCAACACATACTTATTGATGAACTTGTTTTCAAGGTTAAACACTTCTTATGTTTACTTGGGACATGGGAACTGCTAATGGAGGATTCAAAGAAGCCAGCGCTGGCCTCAGTCAACTTGGGGATGGTCTTGGTGGCTGGTTAGGGGCGAGAAAGCGTTGCAGAGAGGGTCTGATGGATTTGCATTTTCCGTCAACATTGTTTCCCTGGGTTCTGAGAATTAACTTATTTTTATAGTCTGGAGGGGCAGGGATGAAAAAGCTCTCTCAGGGTGAAATACAACAATGAATGATATTTAAGGAGCTCTTTTGCCTCTGAAGGATTGCGACAGACTTTGCACAACAGAAGCTAGAGACAGTGGGTGCAAAACAATGTGGATTTTGCAACCCCCTTTTGTGTCCTCTGGTAGCAGGGGCGTGAGAAAGGCTGGGTCCCCTCTCCCTACTCTTTTCTCTCCTGCTCCCAGGTATACAGGGCAGGGCTGAACTGCCCTTCAGTGGGCCTTGCTCTGGGGGAGCCCACTGAGACCCCCAACTCTTTAAACAAACGTCAGAGATGCCGTGTGACTCTGGACCAGCCCTTCCGTTCTGAAAACCCAGAGGGTAACATGGAAGTTTGGACAATGCGGATATACTAGATGAGCCCCAAGGCTTCTTCCAGCTCAACTCTAAGAACTTTATGTGGAATTCTGCACAGAAAAGCATCAGCATCGTATCAGCAAGTGCTGATAAACACTGCGAACACATCATCCTTGCACAGAGCCTGGGAGTTTGCAGGAGCACTTGCATTTGCGGCACACCATTTAATTCTCACGACCGCCCTACCGGGTAGATATTACTCCAAAGGAGACAACTGAGACTCACCAAAGTGAAGTGGGACAAGTCGGGAAGGGGCAGATTCAAACCCAGATCAGAGTGTCCCTCGAGCTCATATTTTTTCCAGGAAGGATCCCCCTCTCCTAGCTCCACACGAGGTATATTAACAGATACAGATCAAAGGCACCGCAGAGCCATGCAGTTAAAAGACAGACACCAGGACCACTGGGGGTCTCTCCCAGGAGGGTTATGCCTCTTGCCTGTGCTACTTAGGAAGCAGAATGTTCCAGTATTTCAGAGCTGGAAGACAGCTAATCCACCACCCCTCACTTCATTCAAATGAGGATGCTGAGGTCCAGAGAGGGAATGTGAAGCTCCCAAGGTCACCCTGCAGGTCGCTGTCAGCACTGAGACCTCAAACAAGGTGAAAGAGGTCCTCCTTCCACAGCCATGTCTCTACTGCCCTCCCACACCCCCTGGAACTCACAGTCGTGGGGTCCTCCCAAGCCCCAAGGCAGAGCCAGACAGAGGCCAGACGATGGAGAAGGGAGAAACACACAGACTGTTTCCTGCAACACCCATGGCTGCCTGACTCCAGGGTCCACCCCGGCGCGCAGACCTGGGGTGCCTTACCTCTGCTCGGCAGAGCTGTAGGTCTCCCCTCTCTGGCAGCTGCTCAGGGTGACGGGGTCAAAGTTGTCGAAGGAGCGGAGGGCCACCCCCGAGATGGCGACCAGGGGTGAACTGAAGCTCACGCGTACCGCCTGGCTGTGGTAGAAGGGCTGGCTGAGTCATGGACCACAGGGATAATCAGGGGATTGTTCCGGCAGCTCAGGACGTGGAGGCCTGTCAGGGGAGACAGAGGGCCGGGGGGCCAGGCTCATTACTCAAGGCCAGTCACGCCCTCCCCAACGGGCCCTTCCCGAAGCCCCCAGACCCTTTCATGTCACTGCACAAAAGCACCATTGGGTGGCCAGTGGGGATTTTGAGTTTGATTGAAAGTTTCTTTGTCTGCCTTTTTCTCTTGGCTCCAAATCTTTCCAATCCCCTTGCCTCGCCCGCTCCCTAAGCTCTCCCTTCACCTAGTGCCCACAGCTCCTCCCTCCCCCTTGAAAGGGCCAGCCCTGGGCCAAGCCTCCCTGGCACTCACTTCCCTCCCACCTTGCGTGAGGGCTTGGCTGGTCTGAGCTGCTAGTTTTCAGGCAGTCATCAAGATGAGGGAAACAATTCACAGAAATAGGTCATTGTTGGGGGGAAAAAAAGCCTCCTCTCATTTTTAAGCTAGGAAGCTGGGACCAGCCCTGTGCGCTGAGGACCTTTGCATCCATTTGGCAGAGAGGAGAGGCAGGAACGTGGCGGGAGGTGGCCTTCCAGGGGGACTCAGAGCAGTGTGCCACACAGTCCAAGGAGAATCCAAATGGCTTCACCCAGCTCTCAGTCTGTTCTAGAAGTCCCCAGGCTTTGAAAAGTGGTGGGGAGTGAGTGAGGCGGGGAGAAAAGGTACATAAGGAAAGGGAGGAGAATGATGGGGTGGGTTGGAGTTGGGAAAACCAAAGCCGGCTTTGGTGTTTGACGGACATCAGTTCTTGGCTTAGTAGGTCTCCCTGAGAGCTCAAGTGGTAGAGTCTGCCTGCTATGCAGGAGACCCGGATTTGATCCCTGGATTGGGAAGATCCCCTGGAGAAGGGAATGACTACCCACTCCAGTATTCTTGCTTGGGGAATCCCATGGACAGGAAAACCTTGTGGGTTACAGTCCATGGGGTTGTAAAGAGTTGGACACGATTGAGCGACTGACACAGATAACAGATACTCACTTCTTTACTATGTGAGTCCACCCAGCCCCTAACACTCAGTGTCTGCCTCTAAAAAGTGAGGTCATCCTGACCAAGCGCTGGGAGTCCTCTCTGCTGGGGTGTGAGGCTCCCAGTCGAGCGGGTCTGCATCTGTGGCCCACTGGCATGGAGCCGCAAAGCCTTCACGGGAATGCCAGGGTGCTGAGGATGCAGCACAGGGGAGCCGATGGGGAGGGACAGACGGACACTCAGGCATCAAATAGCAGGATCCAAGGATCTCTGTGGAGCCCGAGTCTTTCCTATTCCTCTGAAAACCTCTCCACAGAGCCCTTTGCGATGCCAGGACAGCTATGAAAATATTTGCTTCTCGCTTAGGGACATTTCCCAGGAATCTGGATAAATCCAGAGGGGTTTCCTTTCCCTTCCTTATCAATGCATTTCCCCCTGGCCTTGAAAACTGCCCAAATAAGTAAACATAAAAACAAAACAAAACCCCTCCCCACTGCCTGAGCTGCGGCTTGACCCTGATGTAACCCCTGGCGAGCTTGCTTCCTATGGGGCTTTGAAACGAGCTCCTTGTGGAATCGTACGGGCACAGCTTTGAAGCTGGGACTTCTGCGCTGGCCTGGAATTCCATGGTAGACTGGGCAGGCTGCCTGGGCAGCGTGGGAGGGGATGGTGGGGCTTTCTGAGTGTGGGGTCTTGTGCTCGGCATGCGTCACCACATCTCAAGTGAGAGCTCATTTGCTATCACGGACGCTCCTGGTTACAGGGTGAAGGGCAGTGGGCAAGGATTCTGAAAACCTGGCTTCCCTGCTTGCTAACTGGCTCTGGCCAGTGACCCGGGCCTCTCAACGTGTCTCTTTGGGTCTCAGGTGATGATACATATAATGGAAAAGCATCTCTACTCAGTCTCCTTCCCAGGGCCCTCTGAGATGTCCTGGGATGCCTGAGGGTGAACGCCTTGTGGGGGAAGGGACCTACTGAAAAGAGGACTTTGACCTGAATCTCTTACCCTCATCCCCACCTGATTGGGGCTTCTCTAGATGTGCATACATACTCATCCTGATCTGAAGACAACCTGATGGGAAACAGAGCCCCAAGAAGAGGTGACGGGAGGCGAGAACTCATCTCAGCCGATCCTTACAAACCACCCACGGGCAGACGGGGAGGCAGGTAGCAAGGGCAAGCCATACGCTCACCCAGATCGTGGATCTGTTCGTTGGTATCAAGCAGCTGGACACTGATGGTTTCCTGCTTCTGGTCCCCATAGTAGGTCCCGTCGGTCACCAGGTGGACAATGACGGCTGTAGCGACCATTGGTTGAGAAAAGTACACCTGAAACGCAGGAGACATAGGAGGCTCAGCCCTGCAGCTGGGCCTGTGGTCGGGGGGCAGCGCCGGGGCAGGGGCTTTGAGAAGAATCTTCCGTTTCGGGAGCTGGACTACTTATCACGGTCCATGGTGGGAACAGGGAGGCAGCGACACCTCAGAGCAAAGAGCATAGCCTCTGAGGTCAGAGATTGTTGCAGTCTTGGCTCTGCTCTTTTCAAGCTGTGTGATGCCCAGCAATGACTGAGCCACTCTGGGCCTGAGTTCCTTCACCCCTAAGTCACGGATCTGGAAACAGATACACCACAGGATGCCTGGGAGGCTCCGGGAAGACACTGAGAGGTCCAGCACGCACTAAGACCACGTGAAGTGAGGCTTGTTATTCGTCACTGCTCTGTGCTGACCAGCCTCTGGACTAGGCATCGAGGAGACGAAGGTAAATAGCGTGTGCCTTTCGTTTCTGTAGATGGCGGAGTCAACGCAGGTGAGCGACGCACACTACCAGCACTGGAAACGATCGAAGTCCACAGTCAGGAAGATGGGCCCAGGGACAGCGATAGAATACCCTGGCACAGGACAAGTGCCATCCAAGAGAGGGCCACACGTGGAGGGCTAGAAGGGAAAGGACAGTTCCTTCTCCCTGTAGCGCTCGGTGAAGACTTCAAGGCAAGGCAGTTTAAAAGAACGCCATCTGAATGGTATCTAAACTCTCGGCCAAAACCAGACTGACTGAAGGCATCCCATGAGCAATTAAGGGACTTGGGCCACCTCATGCCAAGAGTTGACTCATTGGAAAAGACTCTGACGCTGGGAGGGATTGGGGGCAGAAGGAGAAGGGAACGACCGAGGATGAGATGGCTGGATGGCATCACGGACTCGATGGACGTGAATCTGAGTGAACTCCGGGAGTTGGTGACGGACAGGGAGGCCTGGCGTGCTGCGATTCATGGGGTCGCACAGAGTCGGACACGACTGAGCGACTGAACTGAACTGATTCCAGGAAGCATCCTGCTGCTAACTGTTTTGTTTTTTGTCCTTGCCGTTAACACCCTCAGCGGGTAGACAAAACCAGCCTGAGAAAGGGCCAAGGGAGACAGTGCTTCCCGGGAGCCTCTGCTGGACAGTCTGAGGCTCTCAAAGCTTGGACTTACCCGGACCCAGAAAGTGGTCTGAGCCAGCTGGGAGTACGGGTAGCTGAAAGTGCATGGGTACCAGGCGTGCTGGGAGATGCCTTCGCTGAGATCAATCACCTTGGTCCGACACACCTGGAAAAAAAAAATAAAGGGAAACAAATGTCTTACAGGGTCTTGGAGGCTGAATTAAATTCAATTCGACAACACCTCACTGTCCACCTATTGTGCTCTTGACACCGCAGGAAGAAACAGTGATGAACAGACAAGAGTCTCTTCCAGGTGCTCACATTCTAATAATGCAGATGAGACAATCTTCAGTGGTATTCAGGAAAGGAGGGATAACACAGGTGGGTGGTAGAGATGTCAGATAAGTTCTTGTGGGGACAGGTCCAGGAGGAGCTGACACTTGATTCGGGTCTGGAAGAACAGGGTGGCTGCAGATGGAAGAGAAGCAAAGGCTCAGCAGGAAGCAGAAGGCCAGGATGATGAGCTGCCTGGAATAATCCGAACTTGGGGAAAGCGGCAGCAAAGGCAGGCCTGAGGGCCTGAATCTGTCACAGACGCTGAACACCAAGCATCCCTTCAGGACAGATCTGTAAATTGTGCTCAGAGCCAGATTTAATGACACAGACTGGAACGGCGTCAGCACCCGTTCTCCCCGAAGAATATCGGCTCCACCGTTTGGGTACGTGTGTGCGTATCTACACATACACACAGCCCCTCGGCCTCAAGGACAGATATGCCAAACGACATTCCAAGAAACACGGAGCACATACAGACGAGTAGAATTCCTCAAACTGAGGAATTTCCTGCCCTGATGTCATTTCATCCCACTGGCTCAATCACTCATTCCAACACTACTGAGTAACTGCAATTGGTCAAACACTCTGGGACCAGATATCAGACAAGGGAGACAGTGGGAGGAGCCTGGGCTGACAGTGTGTGCAGGGACTCACTGAGGAGTCACAGAGCCTGGGCAACTGTCCGCTGTGGACCAGCAAAGAGCTGCGACGGACGAGGAGAGGAGCAGCTACGACACCCTGAGCTGCGTCAGGCTCTGCGCCAAAGGGCATCCCCAATTCGTGCTTCTCCTTGCATCTCTGTGGTGACTCCTTTCTCAATATTCTCTGGGAATTGGGGCCTGTCATTCCAGATCTGTGGGTCTCAGGTGACTTGCCTAAAAAGTAAGGCTAACTGAGAGAACTCTAAGCTCTTATAAGCTATGAGAAAAAAAAGTGAGATGATCTAATGTCAATCACACAAACAAACATACACATGGAAAGCAAAAACAAAAGGAAAGGAAAAACTGTATACACAAGGACCAAGACTATCGATTCCAGCAATATCTACAGGAGCAGAAGACCAGGGGTACGCCATCATCAAAACCCTGCAAACAGTAAATGCTAAGAAAGGTGTGGAGAAAAGGGAACCCTCTTACACTGTTGGTTGGAATGTAAATTGATACAGCCACTATGGAGAGCAGTATGGAGAGTCCTTAAAAAACTAGGAATAAAACCATCATTGACCCAGCAATCCCACCACTAGGCATATACCCTGAGGAAACCAAAACTGAAAGACACGTGTATTCCAGTGCTTGCTGCAGCTCTATTTACAATAAGCTAGAACACGGAAGCAACCTAGATGTCCACTGACAGATGAATGGATAAAGAAGCTGTGGTATAGATATACAATGGAATACTACTCAGCCATAAAAAGGGATGCATTTGAGTCAGTCCTAATGAGGTGGATGAACCTAGAGCTAATTATAAAGAGTGGAGTAAGTCAGAGAAAAACAAAGGTTGTATATTAACACTTGTATATGGAATCTAGACAGATGGCACCGATGAGCCTATATGCAGAGTAGCAATGGGGACACAGACAGAGAACAGACGTGTGGACATGGCTACGGAGTCAGGAAGGAGAGGGTGGGATGTATGGAGAGTAACATGGGAACATGCATTACCATATGGAAAACAGATAGCCAAAAGGCATGTGCTGTACGACTCAGGGGATTCAAACCAGGGCTCTGTAACAGCCTAGAGGTGTGGCATGGGGACGGAGGTGGGAAGGATGTTCAAGTGGGAGGGGACAAGGGTAAACCTATAGCTGATTCATGTCGATGTTTGGTAGAAAACAACACAATCCTGTAAAGCAATTACCCTTCAATTAAAAACAAATCAATTAAAAAAAAGATCAGGGATAGTTTATCTGCTCCCCTGTTGAAGAAGGGGTGAGTAAAGAGGATACATTCACATGTTAGGATTCCACAAGCAAAAGAATATTCAAAGGACTGAAAGGGATTCAGACGTGGGGATGATCCTGAGAGTATCTGACACCTGATTCAATATGGATCCCGGCCAAGAAAGACAGAGGCCCTGTTTGTGAGTTCATAGATGGCAATGCAGAGGGACTGCAGAAGCGTAACATGGAATAAAGAAAGAAAGAGGTATAAGTGGATAAGTACATTAGGATTCTACTTATTAAAATCAAACAAAGTTAGACTATCCCCAGGGAGTCATACAGATGAGTGTAGAAGAATTAAAAAGTGTGGAAAGTTGCACATCAAATTCACTAATCAAAGTCAAGCTAAACACATGGTCGCGCTGTAATCCACAACTGCAAACTGCAACGCTTTCTTTTAAAGTAAACATTTTGTTTTGGAATAATTTTATATTTACAGGAAACTTGCAAAGGAAGAAATACCAAGAGTTCCATATATGCCTCACCCAATTTCCCTTAGAGTTAACGTCTTCAGTTCATTCTTGAAATATCAAATAGAAGAAGAAAAGTGTCTTAACCAACTTTGGAGAATCACACCGTCACCCAGGGAGTTCCTGCAATGGTGAGCTGGGTTACGATACCTGGTCCTGGTTCCAGCTCCCTCAGCATTTGATGTGTAATTGCAGACTCGCTGTCCCCCATCTTTGGACCTCAGCCTATCTTTCACATCTGAATGTTGGATTAGGTCACGGCCTTTCAAGGTGTCACCTATGGATTCCTAGGGTTGCTTGGAGGTGTCAGTCTGGGCATCAGGATGGGGGAAGGTGTGTTTAGCCTCTGCTCCACTGTTTCAACCAAAGCATCTTCACCCATCTGTTTTATATATCAAGATGCCTTGTATTGTTTCATTTGAGAGCTTCATTGCTTTAAAACACAGGAAAGTACTGAAACGTGTTCACTGCCAAAGTTCCCCTTGCCCTTCCCCAAGGTGTCAGTGGATCCTGGGAATACAGTATTAGTTTCCTGAATGTCACAGGTAACTTCATAAGGAGAGAAAAGGTGCCAAGAATCAACTGTCTCATCGGCCAGAAATGATGACTTCAGCTATTCAGCTCCCTGGAAGCCTAATACCGAGGAGGCTGTAGGCAAAACATAGCCAACTTAATGGGCTGGCAGACTTTTCCAAGTTTATTTATTTTTCTCAAAAACAACGAAGACTGGGCTCAGGCAGATCCGCCAGGGGATTGGGTTACATTTTACAACAGTGCGAGACATCGCACAAACTATCTATGGCATTTGAAATCCAGGCCAGCGATTCGACATGTATCCTTTTGGAATTCTTTCCCTTGTGTTCTTAGCTGCCTGTCCCCCAGCAGAGTGTGGTGGAGCGCATCTCTGGAGTGCTGAGCCTGGGGCTTATCTCAGGCAGGGTCAGAGAAGTCTCCAACAAGAGCAGAGCCCTCTTACTGCTTAAACACAATTTCCTCTTATCTCATCAACCCTATCAGCACCAGACAGGGCTTAGAGGGATGTGGTGCTGCTATTTTATTCTCCTGGTTTCCCATTTAGTGCTGTGTTTGTTTCGGGCTGGCTGTGATCCTGACCATGGACAGTCAAAGCAGATCAGAGAAGAACAAACAAATGTAGCTGAACCTTTGCCCGAAGCCCCAGCCGATGTTAAAATCACCTATGTTCCTGGGGAGGTGGGGGGAGGTGACAGAGGAAGCATTGAGGGGGCTCGTTCAGCAGCCATGCATGGAAGGGGGGGCACACTGGGCTCTCTGAGAGGAGAAGAGCCTTGCCCTTGGGCAAAAGGAAGGGCACATATCTAAGTGTGATCCCCAAGATACCTGATTCTATGCAGATACTCTGCTTTCATCCATGCATGTTTTATACCTTCCAAAAGTGAAGTGAGGTCGCTCAGTCATGTCTGACTCTTTGTGACCCCATGGACTGTAGCCTATCAGGCTCCTCCGTCCATGGGATTTTCCAGGCAATAGTGCTGGAGTGGATGGCCATTTCCTTCTCCAGGAGATCTTCCCAACCCAGGAATCGAACCTGGGTCTCCCACATTGCAGGCAGATGCTTTACTGTCTGAGCCACCAGGGAATCCAATGCCACAAAGTCTTACTGAGCAGTGTAGACTTTACTGGGCATGTCGTGGGGGAGCGAGCAGGGGGTGACGCTGCTCACCCATGTGGGCTCATGGTCTCCCATCATCGCTCCAGGCTGCTCTTTACTCATCCTCTCTCTCCAACCAGGGTCTTCAGCAACCTTCCCAACCTCTCTCACTCACTCTCCCTTCCCAGTCTCCACCTCTCTTCAATCCCAGGCAGAGTCATTCTGCTCTCCCTCCTGGTCTCTAGACACAAATCCTTCAAATGATGCCAAGGATTCGAGCTTGACCTCTTGGTCAAGAGATGACCAAGACCCAGTGATGGCAGGGAGGTGAACCCAGCAACCTTTTGACTCTCTCTGTCCTATTGGTATGAACGAACCTGCCTCCCTTCCTTTCCATCACTCACTGGTTTGTGGGATACATCACGGAGGCTCTAGAAGCATCGCAGTCTGTAGGCTCATCTAGAGAGAAGAGGAGAGGGTCTCCTCTAGTTGACAGTGATCTTGCTACATTGTTTACGCCCACGTTCAGGGCAGCATTATTTGCAACAGCCAAGATGTGAGAACAACCTAAATGTCATCAACAGGTAAGTGGATAAACTAAATGTGGTGGATACACACAATAGAACAGTATTAAACCTGAAAAGACAAGGAAAGACTGCCACATTCGACTACACAGAGGAATCTCAAGGTTATTCTAACTGCACTTAGGCAGTCACTAAGAGACAAATACTGCCCGATTCCACTTACATGAGGTATCCAACATAGCTAAACCCACAGAATTGAAGACTGAAATAGGAGCTGCCAGGGGCAGCAGGGAAAGGGACAAAGGGGTTGCTATAAGTGTATAAATCAACAATGAAGTCTCAGTTAAGCAAGTTGATTAAAATTTTAATAGATCTGCTGTATAACACTATACTTATAATCAATAATGGGGCTTCCTAGGTAGCTCAGTGGGAAAAAATTCACCCGCAATGCAGGAGATGTGGGTCTGATCCCTGAGTCAGGAAGATCCCTGGAGAAGGGAATGGCAACCCACTCCAGTATTCTTGCCTGGGAAATCCCGTGGACAGAGGAGTCCAGTGGGCTATAGTCCATGGGGTCACAAAGAGTCAGATACAGAGACTAAAGCACAGCAACACAGTCAATATTATTGTATTGTGCCCATTAAAAACTTAAGAGGGTAGATTTCTTTTTAAGTGTTCTCATCACAATAAATGGAAATAAAACAGATAATATTATTTTGAATGATTGACATTGATAGTCACAGAATGAATGAATAATTAGCAAATGGCTAAGTGACTGAATAAATAAGTGATTGAATCGATCAATAAATTATAAATGACTGAATACAGTACGAAATATATGATCCAGTAAAGTAGGGAAAGAGAAATTTATGTAATGATGTCATGCAAAGAACAGATGTGGCGAGCATCTTCACTTAAGTCTTTTCAGGGTAAGAGGAGGAATTACCCAGCATCTTCTTAACTGCTTCACAGATGGGGGACTCTTTCCCATTCATAAACAGCCCAGCTTACCTTTGGGGAGATTCTTCCCAACAGCCAGGGGAAGATGTCTAGCTGTGCTTTCTTCTACTGTTTCCTCTAAGCAGCAACACTCATAAGCCTCCACATTTTAGAGCTTTAGAAGTAACGGGACTTAAGCAGGTTATCAACTGGGAGCATTTCTTTTTCGGCGGTCGAGGGAGGGCAGGTGTCTTGCACAATCCATCACAGCAAGTAAGTGGCAAACCTGATATGACAACGCCTTTCTGGCCCCAGAACCGATGCCTGTCCTCTCGTGTTCCATATTCTCTGGAGCCTCCCTCCCTTACGCAGAACCATCCCTGGTGAGATTTCTCCCCTTCCCCAAGGATTCATAGCAGCCATCCCGGTGTCCATGTCCCTTGCTTCTGCAGGAAGCCCAGCTCTGTGTCTCGGATGGAAGCTGGGCAACTCACTGCCTTTCAACCTCATCTTAGTGCAGGAACCAAGGGGGTGAACAACCCCCTTTCCCCTTTACCTTGAAGGGGAAAGTCTCATCTTTAACACACTGCCTCAGACTCTTTGCCATCTTCAGAGCTATCTGTGCTCACTTTAAAAATAGAAACCAAGAGACACAGGGGACATGGACCAGTTCTGTCTGCCACTTGTCAGCTGGACATCTCTCCCAGCCCTTCTCTCCATCTGTGAAGTGCAGTGGTGCCCCAGCAGCTTAAGAACACCCACAGAAATACTATTCCCCAAAGTCTCATGGGCACGGTATCATTTAATCCTCTCATTTATTCAGGGAGCCTGGAATTATCCCATTTTTCTGATGAGGCAAGGGGGCACGGAAGCTTTCGATGACTCTTTCAAGCTACACATCCAATTGTGTGTGACAGCAGGATGCTGGACTCTGAGTCCACGTTCTGTGGACTCAATCACATGGCAGCTCAATTGCTGTTTTGATTAAAACCTCTGCTTTCTCTGACGGAGAAGTAGATACTGAGGCCCAGTGTCCTCATGTCCAGTCACCCCACATCCTCTCCCTGCCCCTGTGTGTGCGCGCACTGTCTTGTCCTGCTCTTTGCAACCCTATGGACTGTAGCCTGCCAGACTCCTCTGGCCATGGGATTCTTTAGGCAAGAAAACTGGAGTGGGTGGTCCTTTTCTACTCCAGGGTATCATCCCAACCCAGGGATCAAACCTGGGCCTTACACAGGTAGGCAGACTCGTTACCACTGCTCCGTCCCTGCTCCAGAGGTCCCCATAACTCGCTTTCACAGTGGGGGATGCGTCATAGCGCCCTGCTACTTCTCACCCTGTCCGTGGCTGCCTTTGGACCACAGGATGGAAACCTCCCCAGATGCAGCTTAAAGGGCCTTGGGCAGCTGGTTCGGGCACATCCCCAGGTGCAGAGCCAGCTGCGCTCCATCCACGCAGGCACACATGGGTGCCCCCTTCCCACTGGACTGCCCTTCCTCCCGCGTGCCGCAGACTCCACCGTCAAGAGGCTTGTGCCCAGTTCCCTGCCCCCTCCCCACCCCCACTTCCCTCCATGGCACTCAATGATGGCCCATTTCGTGAAACACGACACATACTTCAAAGCCAGTCTCAAATATCACCCCTCCTCTGAAAGCCTTTGCTCACCCCCCAGGCAGAATTAATTGCTCCCTCTTATGTGTCCATATAGTTCTTTATATATGCCTCCGTTACAGCACTTGTCGGGTTGGATTAGAGTTGTTTAGAGCTCAGTCTTATCCCTTTAAACTCTGAAGGCTTCCAAGGTGAGAACAATGTTTCATTTACCCTCAAATAAATCCCAGCAAATTGCCCAACAGACAGGACACAAGAGGTGCCCCGTGAACACCAATAACACCAGCAGGGTACGTGGAGTGCCCCCTGTCTGCTGGGCCAGCAGGGTACGTGGAGTGCCCGCTGTCTGCTGGGTACTGCTTTCAGGTCTATACGTATGAAACTATGCAGTCTTCAGTGATGGCTAGGTAAGATACGTGCTATTATTATACCCCTTTAATCTGTAAGGAAACTGAAGCCCATTAATTCACTGACATGAACTTGGGCAAACTCCGGGCTAGCGAGGGACAGGGAAGCCTGGTGTGCTGCAGTCCATGGGGTCGTAAAGAGTCGGACACGATTTGGCGACTGAACGACAGGAAAGTTCACTGAAGGTCACTCAACTAGTTAGTAGAACCAAAACTCAAATCCTGGCACAAACTCAGCCCCGACTCTTAAGTGTAGATACAATTTGAAGAGAGCTTGTCTACATATGGCTCAGGGCTGTTATAGAGAATGGACTTGGGGTTTTTTTCTGGTTGTTTCTCCTGGTCTGCTGAATGGTTCAGCAGACAAAAGCAGGCCCTTCCAGGCCTGTTCTGGGATGGGGCTGTGTGGTTCAAAGAGCCCCGCACTGCCAGGCTCCAGGACCTGCCTCCTAGAACCAACTCAGTTGCTGACTTTCTCTGACATTCATTGTTCCTGCTCGTAGAAGGATGGAGTAAGATGGAACCCCAAAGGGCTCTTCTGTCCTGACATTCTGCCACCTTTTGATGTCCAGCTCCTTCCAGCAAAAGTATCGATTCTGCAGTGAAATATGACGCTCTTGTAGGTCTGAGTTGGCTCAGGGATCCCATGTCTCTGATACCCTGAGGCCAAAAGCTAACTCCTATCACAGCCGGCATTTCTAAGGCAACTGGAGAAGTAACCTAAAATTTTACTGCAGTCATTCCAGCAACATGTTTTCTGTTTTCTTTTTCTTTTCTTTGCGTGTGTGCCGCAAAAGAGCTGGAAGTTCTTCTCCCAGAGCTTTGAGATCATCAGATATTTGAACTGGGAAAGTCCTCAGAGATCTGATTCCAGCCATCAGGCCTGACAGACAGGTGGGGGACACAGCCCAGTGGGGAGCAGGATTGTGCTGCACCGTCCTCCCAGCTGGCCCTCAGCTGACAAGGGAAGGGCCTCTGTGGCCCTAGGACCTGGGGACTTTCATCCACACCAGGCACTGCCAGCCACGACACCCAGCACCCGCCTCCAAGCCTCCTTCCTTGCAGAAGACTGCTTTCAATTAGAGGAGTTAACGATGTCTTGCTTTCAAAGGGTTTTTTAAATCCAGTTTATCTTCCACCCACACACGATGTACACAAAGGCGGGGACGGAGAGAGAGGAGGGGGAGTGGGCGTTCTGGCATTTTCCCATACAAGGGAGATGCCAGGAGGTTTCTCCTGAATTTCACTTTTACAGATTTACATGCCCTTTGGTCAATCACAGGATGGAGGAAGTGCTCGTCAAACCTCGAGCCCATCTTCTCCAATTTCCTCTTTCAATCCAAAGGGACCTGGGAAAGGGCCTCCTGGAAAAGGAGAGGAAAAGGGATAAGGAGGGGGAGGGGAGCGTGCTGACAGTAACAGTGCATGTAAGCGAAGTGTGTGTACAACAAGCACTAGTGCACACACACACACACACACACACACTCCCCAGGCAGCGGTTCAGATTATTTCTGCTCGGGCCACATGTTAACCTCAGGTTTACAGGCCCCAAGCCAAGCCATTTCCCCAAGAACTGCAAGGCTGCAGACGTGGGCAGGGGTCCTTGCTCTGAAGACTGCAGGCTGTAAGGGGCCTTAGGAGAGCGGACACAGAGTCGTCAATGTGAAATAAAGCTGCCTCTACAAAGCTGGCTTGGCTGGTCCTTCGAGAACATGCTCCCTCCTCAGAGCTCCTGTTGGGGAGGGACAGGGGACTGGCTCTTAAGGATGGCCCCCCAGGACTGACGCTGCCCCGTGTATTACCTCCTCTGACCTTCACAATAACCCTGAGAAATGACCGTTGTGTGTGTGTGTGTGTGTGTGTCCCTCCTGGAGAGATAAGGGCTCTGAGGTTTGGAAGGCACTGGCTGCTCCCCTGGGACGTAGAGGTCAAAGCCAAGTGGTCTGACTCAACGTCCGTTCTCTCCCCATCCTGTGGCTGGACGAGCCGAGGACGCTTCGTCACAGCCTTTGTGTAACACGCTGTGCTGTGGTTTCTCGCCCATCTGTCCCCACGCATGAGCTTCGAGGACACTGCTCACGCCTGACTGATCTCTCCTTTTCATTGGTGTCCAGTGCAGGTCACTGGGCAGGGCTCCTTGAACATGGCCTTTGTTGAGATGATGCGACTTTTCCAAGGCCGCACACGTGGTTCACAGCTGACAATGTCTGACCCAGAAGCCCAGGTGTCTGGGGGCCTCGACCAGCGCTGGATGCAGGAAGACACCAGAGACCCAGCATCCGTTCAGGAACACCAGCACGTCTGGCAGCCACATTGGGCTACCACCCAGGCTCACCCGGTGCTGACATGGCGTGAACAAGCCGATGGCAAAAGCGATGGTACTCAGCCATCTCTCTCATTAGCGTAACGCACTCCAGAGCCCAGCTGATGCCACTGCTCCGCTTACTCCCTAAAGCCACCCTGTGAGAACCTGAGACGCCTCTAGGAAGCGCAATGGCCCTTGAGTCCAGCGGAGCACTCAAGCAAGGCCCACATGTGGGGTTAGGGCGGCTGCTCCCCCACCTCCTGCCCAGGACAGACGTCCGTAGCCTGGGCCTGCTGCCTCCCTGACTGCAGACCCACCCTGGCTCAGGACTGGTCCAGCAGGTGGGCCTATCTGCAGCCCCTGAACTCGGCTGTTTGCTCACTGCGGGCAAGATGAGGCCTCACTTGCTACCTCTTTAATACTAAGCACAGGCGGTTTAGTCACTGAGACGTATTCGACTCTTGCTACCCTGTGGACTGTAGCTTGCCAGGCTCCTCTGTCCGTGGGATTTTCCAGGCAAGGATCCTGGAGTGGGTGGCCATGCCTTTCTCTAGGGGATATCCTGACTCAGGGATTGAACCTGGGTCTCCTGCACTGCAGGCAGATTCTTTACCAACTGAGCCACCAGGGGAAAGCCTAAAGCACGCACTCCGCCACTTGAACAACGAATGAACCAACACCAGCCACAGAGGTGTGACTGGTGCTTACTATGCATCAGGCGTCCAACCCGACCTCTACAGGCCTGGTCTCCATGAGGGCGACGTGGAGACCAAATGTTCTGGCTCTGGCTCAGGGCCGCGCCACTGGCTGTGCAACGCTGTGGTCCCCTCCCGCCTGGGTCCTGTCCCCACTCACTGCTCTGCCCCTCCTGCTCGCCTTCCTGTGCTCCTTCCTCCAAACTGACCCGCTGAGTATGACGCACAAAATATCTTAAAAGGTATCCACAACTGAGGTTAACATTACACGACACACACACACACACACACACACACACACACACACACACTTTCAATCTCCTCATCCGACTTCCGTTGACACATTTTCAATGTCCTCCTCCAATCTCCATTTTACACACTTACTAGTGGAAGAGTCCACGCGGTCACAAAGAGTCGGACACGACTGAGTGACTAAACCACTGCTACGACTAAGGAGAGAGACAGGAGAGACAGAGACAGAGAGACAGAAAGGGGGGAAGCCAGGCTTTCTTTCCTGATCATCAGAAACAGCGCTCACTCCCCCCACCTGCCCTGCCCCAGCCCTCAGAACAGCGTCCCCTTTGAAACCTTCCTTAAAAAGACTGAAAGGGGAGTGGGAAGGCTGGATTGCCTTTCTTCCAATTTCAGGATTTATTATTTGTCATGGACAATCGAGCAAAGAAGCATTTCCTGTGTATAGGGTGGGTGCCTGGGCTGTAGAGTTACCTCCTCCGCTCGGCAGACCTCAGGGCCTTCCCCCCCAGGATGCTCTCACAGATAAGGTAACCTGGCATCAGATGCCCTCCAGCCTTGGGGCTCAGCTCCAGGGTGGCCAGCACCTTGTTGCCCCCCAGTCTGTCCCTAACACATTAGGCATTTCACACTCCTTAGGGGTCTAATATCCTCCTGGCCCACCCCTCCCACATGCGTCTGGAATGCTATGGTTTGGGGCACAAGCCCCCGGTCTGATCAAATGGTCCTGGAAAAGACGCCTAGGCTCTCAAGGGGAAACGTGCTAAGATGTCACTCAAAACACCACTGCCACACAGCATCCTGACATTTTCACAGGTGAGGAAACCAACTTTCTTAGGAAAGAAATGGTTCAGAGTCACAGAATTGATTCTTGGGAACCATTCACTCAATGGCTTAATTTTACAGACAGACACTCAGGACTTCTAAGGGACAGGAATTGGATGCCCCAACCTTCTTCTAAGGGAAGTGTTTATGCAAGGGGCCTCAGAAGGTATCCATGATCAATGGCAAAGACAAAACCACTTTTTTTTGCCAACACCTAAACCAGCAACTATGTCCCAAGCACCGATCCTCTCCTTCCTGCGTAAGGCAGGAATTGCCATCCTCATCTGCTCTCCAGGTAGGGAGCCTGAGTTTCAAAGGGGACCAACGGCATCCTTAAGCCATGCCCATCAGGACTGTGAAGTCCGGGTCTGATTCCCACCGGTGGTACTACAAGTCTGCCTCCTTTGATACAGATGAGGAAGCGGGGACCTACCCACCTAGGGTAAATGGTGATTTGCAGAAAAGCGACGATGACGGCAGCGATGGTGAGCACTCACCTGCTCACTGCCATCAACTCCATCGTCATCTCACTGTGAAAGGGAGAGTCTTATACACATTTCCAGGTGGGAAAACTGAGGCCAAGGAGGAGGAAGAAATAATCACCACGGCAGTGGGAGTGCTCGTTAACAAAAGGACACAGGTCAGCCACTGACTTTGTACAACATGGCGGTTCTCACCACGCTGACCCTTGGGGTCAGCACCATCTCCCATCTCTCAGACAGCAGAGCCGGGCCTCGGGCGTGCTCAGCACCGGAACCCACCCACCCGTTTCCAGGAGGCGCTGGGCAGGGGGCTCGGGCTCCTCCAGCTAGTAAATCCTCTAACAAGGCAGAGTGATTAGTGTCGGATGTGGCGGTCAGCTTTTGTGCAGCTGACAACTCGTCCCTTTAGAGGCCGGGCCGGGCTCATTTCACGGGGGGCCCTCCGCAGGCCGGCTCCCGGCTCCGTAATTATGCCATTCACCAGTCACCCAGGCCCGCCTCTGAACTCCTGACCCGGCACTGAAAGACTTGGGATCTCATTACTAATCTCTTAAGCCACCTAGTCCTCCAAAATACATCCATTTAAGTTGGAGGCCAAGGCTTCGGGGGTGGGAGCCAGAGAGAGGGAAAGTCTCACAGAGGCCTTCTCATGACATGGCCGTGGGCCTGCTCTGGGGCCTGGGGCCGGAGTCACAGGGCAGCTGGCCTGGCTGGCTGGCTCGGGGCAGGACAGGCTCGCCAAGGCTTGGGACTCAGCTCAGACACAGTGCCCTGGGATGGGGAGGGCATCTGGACCCACCTGTTTGTAATTTCAGGGGTGCGGGTGGGGGATGAGGCCCGTGTTTGTTTTAATTATTATTATTGTTGTTGAAAAGGGAGGGGAAAAGAATGAGCAGAAACTGCTAACATCTGGAGGCTGCTGTCCAGTTTACGTAATCTCCTGAAGCTGAGGAGGGACACGGGATCCCCAGCCAGATGGTCCGTGGGTGACTTCACGGTACATGTGTCTCCTCCGGCAGTTAAGATGCTGACAGGGTTAGAAGAGTGGGTTGCAAGACCTTCTTAAAATTCTTTAGGGGTGAGGGATGGGGGCTTGGGGGTGCTTCCAGAGATCTTAGTCTTCTTTTAGAACACTCAAATTTTGCTCTGGCCGAAGCTCACGTACTTCTTATATTTCTCTCTCATTCATTCACTCATTCAATATACACTGACATGACACTTATTACGAGTTAGGTTCTTTATCTCATGATGTCTAAGGAAAATGGATCCCAGAGAAGGGGGAAAAGGCCATACAGGTAAAATCCCTTCCCCGAAAGAGGTCCCAGACCCAAGTGGAGCGGGGGAGGGTAAGTGATGATGCCAGCAAGCACCCATCCAACAATGTGGTGGGCTCTTTGCTCAAGGTTCGTGCAGACCGAGAGGAACTTGGAAAAAAAGTTCCCAGACAATCTGTGCCCAAGAGCCGGGCCTGAAATGACGAATCTTAATATCAAGAGGCTGGAGAGCAAGGGCTGGAGAAAAAAAAGCAAGAGAAGGAGAAAAACTGGGCCACAGCTGAGACATGACCAACCCAGTTTCCCAGATGATGTCAACAGCAGGAGCATGAAGGATAAAGTTCGAGATGCAGAATTTTGCTACAAACACAATTCTGAGGACATTCGTATTTTTTTAAAAATCACAGTGCTAACTCTATGTGTTGTCAAATCTCTTTAAATAAAAAAATTGTACTGAAAGCAATGAATGACATTTCATGAATTTATGTCAGAATATAAGCAGCCTGACTCTGGAAGAGACCAAGATGGTGCCGTTACCTTCAACTCGAATGTGCACTCAAATCTGGATTGAAACCCAGAGATACTGGCAGCTTGAGGTGAAAATTCGGAGGCATCACCAGCCTCCAATATGAATCCTGAAGCAATATGAATCCAACACGTATTTCAGAGTTTGGGGACACCGTCAGTTTTAAAACAGGGCTTTGAGAATGGAGACACTTCCAGTTCAAGACCAGAATACCAGGACACTGTCATTCTAGTAACAGGGCCAAGAAATGCCGTCTACTCTAAATCCAGTACCCCCGGATGCCTGTGTCAGAAAATCAGACACCAAAGACGGAGAACACAGACCCAGTGAGCTTTACTCTAAAATGCCCTGTCTACAGACGGGGTGGAATTGGGAGACACCGCCAACTGAGGAGCAAAGCACAGCTCAGAGCCACTCGACTCACGCAGGCTGTCCGAGGAAGCCTCCAGACTGCTCCTTCGCCTACTCTGGGATCCCTGAGATGTGCGCGGGCTAATCAGGGAAACGGTGACCGTGTCCAAACTCAGTGCCCGGTCACTGAGACCCTTGGTTAAGCATAGTTGAGCAGTGGCTAATGGCAGTCTTGACCACACTGGCCTATTCAAGAAAGGTCAAGGGAGTGATTTTTCACTTAAAAACAGCTGTGCATTAAAAGAACAAGACTTTCTCAGGTTCATAAAACCAGCAGTTTCCAGGTTGTCTTTGTGTTGTTCTCTCCCTGCCCCTTCTTCACCGCCTCCTCCTTTCCCAATAAAGATGCATGTGCCCCAGGCTGTGAGCAGGATGACGGGCAAGTCACACTGCCCGCAGGGTACCCCACTCAGTGCCCAGGCCTCTGCCTGCAGGGCACCCCACTCGGTGCCCAGACCACTGCCCGCAGGGTGCCCCACTCGGTGCCCAGGCCTCTGCCTGCAGGGCGCCCCACTCGGTGCCCAGACCACTGCCTGCAGGGCGCCCCACTCGGTGCCCAGGCCACTGCAGGCAGGGCGCCCCACTCGGTGCCCAGGCCACTGCCTGCAGGGTGCCCCACTCAGTGCCCAGGCCACTGCCTGCAGGGCACCCCACTGGGTGCCCAGACCACTGCCTGCAGGGCGCCCCACTCGGTGCCCAGGCCACTGCCTGCAGGGTGCCCCACTCAGTGCCCAGGCCACTGCCTGCAGGGCACCCCACTGGGTGCCCAGGCCACTGCCTGCAGGGCGCCCCACTCGGTGCCCAGGCCACTGCCTGCAGGGCGCCCCACTCGGTGCCCAGGCCACTGCCTGCAGGGCGCCCCACTCGGCGCCCAGGCCACTGCCTGCAGGGCGCCCCACTCGGTGCCCAGGCCTCTGCCTGCAGGGCGCCCCACTCGGTGCCCAGGCCACTGCCTGCAGGGTGCCCCACTCGGTGCCCAGGCCACTGCCTGCAGGGCGCCCCACTTGGTGCCCAGGCCACGCAGAGCACCTTGTCTTGGGTTCTGCCCTTCACCACAAACCTCAGGGTTTTCTGATCCCCTCCGATCACCCGGGGAGAAAGCGCTGGAAAGCGCCGCGTGCCTGCCTCTCCTCTTCGCTTTTGAGGAGCAGCAGTCCTCTTGGCAGGGCTGCTCCGGTTCGATTTCCCCAAGGAAGAAGCTCTGCAGGATGTCATGCTCTGATGCGCGCAAGGACCCGAGGACAGGGCTGGCATATGCTTTCATCAGCGGCCTGCTGACCTTCCGGCTCAAAGAGAGGACTTCCCTTTGGTCCAGTGGTTAAGAATCACCTGCCCACGCGGGAGACACAGGCTCCACCCCTGGGCCGGGAAGATCTACCGCGCCATGGCGCAGCTGTTCCGTGAATCACAGCTGCGGGCCACGGTTACTGGAGCCCGTGCTCTAGGGCTGGGGTTCTGCAAGTACCGAGCCTGCACGTTGCAAGTACTGAAGCCCGCCCTCTCTAGAGCCCACGTTCCATAACAAGAGAAGACACTGCTGTGGGGAGCCTGAATGCTGCAACGGGGAGCAGCCCCTGCTCACCTAGAGAACCCCTGTGCAGAGAACAGAGACCCCGCACAGCCAAAAACAAACGGATTTTTTTAAAAGGTGGATGAATGAAGGATGGTGTTTCCATGTAGAAGAGATGGAAACTCCAGGGTCTGTCTGGGGATTGCAGATGGATCCATTCTGTCTGGAAGGTTCTTGTCTAATAAACCTGTTAGACAACAGGCTGTGAGGAAAAGCTGAGGCAAACAGACCGCAGAAGGCCTTACCTGCTAAGACTCTGGGATTTTATACGCCGTGAAGAACATGGCACATAAATATAAATAAATAGAGATCTTTCACAAGCGAGAGATCCCTGAGACCAATATTTATTGTGAACGACGGAAAAGGTACTACAAAAGGAAAAATCCACCAATAAAGATACATGCAGACTTTATGATTTAAGATGATGTATCACAAAAAGATAAGTATGTCATATTTGACTTTGGGAACAAAAGAAGGGTTACTCTAAAAAAAAAAATTCTTGGGAGAAGTGTATCTACTGGAAAGCATGTGGGCTGTGGAGCCTGAAAACATTGGTCTCACTCCTGTCCCACCATGTGGAGGAAGGGTCTTTTGCTTCCCCATCTGTGAAATGAAAACACAGTTCTTACTAGATTATAAGGATTTAATTCACCAAAGTGAATCTGTGTAGACAGCAGTTATTTCATGCCAAGCAATGCTCCACGTGCTCTTTGTGTGCCGTTTCCTAGAATACTCGCAAGTAACAGTTCATCTCCCTGTTTTACAGATGAGGAGACAGAGGCAGAGAGAGACTACGGTCACTGTGGATCTCACTACAGGTGGCCGCAGGAGGACGTGCTAGACCAGAACAGCTCCAACAGAGGGGCTCAGTGTCTGCCTGTGGCTATTTAATTTTAAATTCATCAGAAGTTCAGTTCCTTAGTGCCCTGAGCCACATCTCCAGGGTGCAATACAATAGGTGGCGAGGGGCAGTAGACCCCTCCGCTGTCACCGAGAGTCCTATCAGAGAGCGGATCTGGAGGCCGGCTCTCTACGCTGACCCAGTTCTACCATCTCTGGCACGTGGACTGACCACAGCCCCCCAGGGTGTGTCAGTTTCTCTCCTTCCTGCACGGCTCTGAATTACTTTTCTCTTCCCAGACCCCTTGCCCCAGGCAGCTGTGTTGCAGACCTGGGCATCACCCTGGCAGTAGCCACAATTCCTGAGAGCAGTATCCTGCCAGCAGGCCGGATCTCTCCCAAACTCACGTCTCTTTCCCAAGATGGAGACAAATGCAGGCTTCAGGCAAGCATCCCCTTCTACCGGCTGGATGTATGGGTGCAGTTTGGAAAAGGTCTCAAGGCGGGCAGGAGCCCCTCAGGGAAGACTTTGCTGGACTACCCTGGCACAGAAGCTTGCCCCCTCAGCCTGGGTACCTGTCACGCACCTCTGTGAGTCCATTTCTCCCTGAAAAATGAACACGCTACAAATATATCCTGGCACATGGATCTGGCTAAAGAATTAGGTGAGTTTTAAAAAAATCTGTTTGGGGTGGTGAAGAGGGCAGGATGCTCTTTTTGGTCTGGTTCTATAGATAATGGGCTTCCCAGGTGGCATGGGGGTAAAGAACCTCTTGCCGGTGCAGGAGACACAAGAGACACACATTTGATCCCTGCTTTGGGAAGACCCTCTGGAGAAGGAAATGGCAACCCACTAATCCACCCCAGTATTTTTGCCTGAGAAATTTCATGAACAGAGGAGCCTATGGGCTACAGTCCATGGGGTCGCGAAGAGTCAGACTCAACTGAGAGACAGAAAATGCAGCGTCGATAGACTGCCTAGGTTAATTTTATAAAGTAAGGATGTTGGGGTGGAGAGTGGGGGATAAGGGGGTTGCAAAACAAACAAACGAACACACACACAGCCCAGAAGCAAAATGCTCTGCACAACCAACATCCAACTCTCCCCAGACCCCCATTCTTGGGGCCTGGCTTGAGAAAGTTTACTTCCAGACTTGGAGAAACGAGCATGTGGGGGCAGAATCCAATACCGCCGAAGCCGCGGGCTCAGCAAGCTCGACAGGCTGATGCTTCCTAAGCGTATTATGGTCTCGGAGAGCGAACGCTGTTTACATATTTGACATGTTTCTTGGGTACAGGACATGAAACCAAATTATACAGCAAAGATGATGCTGGCTAAACACCGGTGCCCCCACTTAAAAGAACAATAATCTTAAAAAATAAGAAGAAGAGAAAATGAACAACAAAGATGGAATTGGGTCTTGCGGGAGCCTGAGTAGACGGCAAGGAAGGAGGGAAGGGGTCTGGTCCTGAAGGGATGAGGAGAGAGGGACGAGGTGGAGAATACAGACAGCAAGATGGGAGAGGAGTGGGCTGAGAGATGCAAGAAAGACAAAGGCCCAGGGATCTTGCAGGAGGGGCTGTGGTGTGAACTGGCCTGGCCGTGTCTGCTTTCCGCAGAGAGCCAGTGGAAGCCGCCCCAAACCACAATGCCTGGCTTGTTCTTGGGCTGCAAGACAGGAGTCGACTGGCAAGCAAGAGCTTTCTCTGTGCCATGAAGCACCTTCCTGGTAACCCGTGCGTGCCCGCTGCACAGGCCAGCACACCCTTCCCAGTCAATGCACGTGTCTCAAGAATAACTCCACGTGCCTGCATACCACAGTGGTTTGCCCAAGTTTTTCTTTCCTTTTTAGAAGTACCTGTGTCAGGGTTCCCTGTCCTCCAAGGACACTATAGATGACTTGAGAGTAGTGGTTGAACACTTCCTCTCAGCCTCGACTCCCTGCTGAAAAGGATGTTCTAGACATAGTGAAAGATTGAAGGCGGGAGGAGAAGGGGACGGCAGAGGATGGGATGGCTGGATGGCATCACCGACTCCACGGACATGAGTCTGAGCAAGCTCCGGGGGTTGGTGATGGACAGGGAAGCCTAGTGTGCTGCAGTCCATGGGGTTGCAAAGAGTTGGACACGACTGAACTAAACTGAATGGAGACATAGTAGGTTCACAATAAGACTATAGTGGGTTTTGAATCTAAATATCAGAATTGCTTTCTAACAGATAGGGATTGAGGGGTTTAGAGAAGTTATTTCATCACAGTCAAATCTAAGTGAAATAAGACCAAGAGACTCTCAAAGTCTCTCTCTGTTTAGATTTCTGTAGTCCTAAACAGTGTTCCTTTAAAAATAACAACACAGAACTCAATATTTCCTCATTGGATCCGTCAGTTGCTAAAACTCCATGGACTGAAAGAAGCACTTCTTTAAAAAGTTTTTAGTTGCTGCTGCTGCTCCTACTAAGCCGCGTCAGTCGTGTCCGACTCTGTGCGACCCCATAGGCGGCAGCCCACCAGGCTCCCCCATCCCTGGGATTCTCCAGGCAAGAACACTGGAGCGGGTTGCCATTTCCTTCTCCAATGCATGAAAGTGAAAAGTGAAAGGGAAGTTGCTCGGTCATGTCCGACTCTTAGAGACCTCATGGACTAAAGCCCACCAGGCTCCTCTGTCCACGGGATTTTCCAGGCAAGAGTACTGGAGTGGGGTGCCATTTTTAGTTGCTAGCAGAAGGAAAACCACATCTGTGGATCCACTGTCTCATCCTTGACCAACGCCTGCCATAGGAATGCTGCCACTCCTGTTTTACAGATGGGCAGAGGCAAGGAGAACCGGCTTGCTTGGAGGGACAGAGTTGGTAATTGGTGACCCTAGAATCAGAAGCCAGGTTGAACTGATCCTAAACCTCATTTTTTCCTATAAAACTCTCATCACTCAAAGTTGGGAAGGCACAATCATAGTGTCTAGCATTTATTGGTTTGAATAAAGCTTGAAACAGTGAATGACTTAAGAAGGGAGCAAAGAAGAGGGGTGGAGGAGAGTCTGGTGGAGACCTTCCCTGGGGTCATGAAAAATTTGATAGATTTAAAGTCCACCCCGCAACCCATGTTGCCATATCAAGTCCAGGATGTTATAGCCACTGGGGCAAGGGAGTCCTTTCTGATGCATGAACTGGCTTTTAGTCTTCTGGAGGGATTTTTGGGTGCCCCACACCAATGGGACAGACTGTAACAGACCACAGGACTAGCTGTTTTGTCTCCTTAGATGACTCACAGATGTGCTCTTGAGAAATTATTCAGAAACCACCAGAAGAAAGCAGATCCCTTGGGTACTTGGGAAAACTGCTTGGAATCCTCTCTGACATTTTGGCGCATCCCCTTGGCCTCCCGCTTCCCCCACCACCAGCGGATGCTGTCCCATTGCACCAGTGAGAAGAGCTGACCTCACCGGTGAAGGGACACGTCTCAGCAGGGGCCTCAGCCCTGGGACTGAGCCCACAGTTGCTGCCCCCTCCCAGCCCTTTGCCAATACGAGCATCAGCAGAGAACGGCTCATCCAGGCAAAATGTCCACATGGGGCTGTTTCAATGCAATACCAGTAGCGGGTGCAAGAAGAGAAAGAACTAGAAGAAAGCATGGCACAGGCAAGAACGTCCACCTCCCACATGCACAGAAGGCAGCCTTCATTCTGAGATGAGAAGCAAAACTTCTGAGTTTCAGAAGGTGCTTCAAACCCGTCTTTCAGGCGGTGCTCCTAGAGGTCAGTCCTCATCCTCCAATAAGCATCTGACCTGTTGGTGCCCAGCTCAGAACCTCAGAGAAGCTCCTCATTGCACTTGGAATAAAGTGTAGGGATTTCCCTTGTCTATCGGTTAAGACTTTATGTACCCATGGCAGGGGGCCTGGTTCAATCCCTGACCAGGGAGCTAGATCCTTCATGCCACTAAGAGTTTGTGTGCACAACTAAAGACCCGCGTGTCCCAATAAAGACCCAAGGTCCTGGGTGCCACAACGGAGACCTCGAGCAGCCCGTAAATAAATGGTGAAGTCTAAATTTCAAGTGTCTGGAGGCGGGAGCCACATCATTTTCATAGCCCATCTCTCTTGCCATCCCCTGGATCTCATCTTTTATTTCCCCCTGAATTTCTTATGGACCTTTTTTGGATGCCTGTCTCTCTGTCTCTCTGACATGATCTTCCTTTGAACACCCCTCTACTACCCCAGATTATCCTTCCAGTCACAGCTCAGCGATCACCCTCAGAGGAAATATTCACCCACCCTCCCCTTGACTCCTTGGTCCCAGTACGTCCTATCCTGCACCATGGGTGCCAGTGGAAAGATCTCTTGTCCTTATGTCAGAAAGCCCCGTGGATTTCTGCTCCCTTCTTCTGGACACAAGGACACAGGAGACGCAGATGAACGGCCCCTGCATTCTGGGCCTGCGACTCGGTGGTACCAGGGAGCGCGCATCTCTCGCGATTCCCTTACCAGCATCTCAAGGCTTCTCAAGCAGAGCACGTGCTTTCGTGACAAACCTGCAAACGCAGCGAAGTTTCCCCTTCCACCTACAGTTGTCCTGCTGGTGTTTCCCTTCATGTTCTTTCCCACAGTCCTTTAATAATTAGCCATGGAGCCGAAAACCTACACTCAGGGTTCAGCCACTTGAAACATTTCCTGAGCTTCTCCCGTATTTTCATAAACGTTTTTAAGTGGCTTTCTGGAAAGGGCAACACTTAACGTGAAAGAATGACTGCCCCTAGGTAGAGATGTTGGTGGCATGGCAGAAACAGTGGGGCCACACTGGGGGTCCTGGAGAGGGGGTTCCCACTTTCCTCGAGGTACTTGAATGCATACTAGCCAAGAAAACAAGCAAACGGCAGGCTTCCTCGTCCGTTCTCCTGTGGCGGCCACGGAAGCGGGTGTGAGCTGACTTGTCCTGCACCCAGGCTCCTGTGACGAACCCAGCGGCCTGAATCCTGGCTCTGCCGCAGTCTCCTAGAAGGGCGCACCCCCCAAACTAGTCAGTCCCTCAGCTCTCAGAGCCTTACTATCCCAATCTGTCAGATGAGAGCAGTAATTCCTACTTTTGCAGCAGCTTAAGTCGGATTCAAGGAATTTGATGCGGAGCCTAGCTGAACTCGGAAAATATTATTTTTATAATTTGTCCAGGACCTTCTGAAAGTGGGCAAAGGACTTTTCCCTCCCCACATGCTGGCTTTCATCCCTGCTGGCTGAGTAAGCTGATAGCAGTGCGGTTTCTTCCTCAGGGAAACACCCTCTGAATCTCAGACTCCTGGGTCTTGGCTGCTATTTCTAGCTGGACACACCCCTCCCATGGAACAGCGAGCACTGTGAGGGCTACGGAAGGACCAGCGCTTCTCCGGAGTTTCGCAAAGTGCCTGCTATAGCCCTGAGTGTGCAGGAAACATTTGTTAATGCAACTATGCGTATTCACCCAACCAAACGCTGACTGAGCTTCTGTGCTGTGTGGCTCACTGGAATGAGGGTGCAGAGAGGAGGCCCGGAACGCACCGAAGACGGCATTAACACGCACCACCCGATGCACGGGAAACGAGCAAAGCAACCGCCACCAGAAGCAGCGCTGAACTTCTCCTCTGCGTTCATTCCCTTAATCCCCACCAAACAGATGCACCGTTCTCTCTTTCCAGAAGAGAAAACTGAGGTTCCTGGAGGAACAACTGGCTCCAAATTCCCAAAGGAAAAGAAAGCTATTCGGGCAGGGCCACCTCTGCACGATTTCCACCCAACCCCACGGATGTCTGTGTTTTCTACCTGCTTACATTTCTCAGGGCAGGATCCCTTCATTTGTCCATTTAGTCAAATGCATAAGTCAACAAATCCATCAAGACAAATTATGATTTGTATTTTAATAGAGACACCCTCTGTTCTGGATAGGCCAAGGAACAGGTGCTAGCGATTCTCAGTGAGGTGGCAAAGGATCGATGTGTCTAATCATGGGTCAGAGGATGCAAAGCCAGAATCAGCCACAGTGGAAGGCGAGATGCCCAGGGCTTCCTGTGTGACCACCAGCTCAGCCTGAGTGCCTTGTGATGGCAGCTTACTGCATCACAGGCACTCCATCTCACTGCAGAGAGCGCTTGTTCTAAGCAAGGTTGTCTTTACTTTGGCTCTGAAACTACAGCCCTGGAAATGCTTAGTTTAAATGTTACCCTCAAAGGATCAACCAAATAAATTGGTTGGTTGACTGCAGGTCCATAATCCCTGGGAGAGCATTGTGCATTCCGATAGCCTTTGCATCTCCACAACCTCCTGTGTGGGAGGAGGAAGGGGACTGTTTGGACAAGAGGAATCTGGCTTGGGTAGAAATGCAGTGGGGGGCGGGGTGGGGGGCAAGATGAAGGAATCTCTGCAGCTCACTTTGGCAGCCTGTGGTGTACAGCACCGGAGAAATGTGAGACCTGGAGACCAAATGAGAACAAGACGGGATCTTTGCAAACACTTAAACCAAGCTGTGCTGAGTTTCCCAGAAGAGAGATAACTCTGTACTTTCAATTTGTTCCATTTGTGTTCTGTCTCAGGGACCTCTTGAATTCCAGCAGGGCCGGGAAGGTGCATGGCCAAACATCCCAAGAATGTCTCTTATTCTAGGATGTTCCGCCCGATGCGCACAGCCAGGGAGGTTTGATGCTTCTGATAACATTTGGATATAAGACTCGATGTTCGGGCAGAGGAGCTTCAGTTCAGTTCAGTTCGGTCGCTCAGTCGTGTCCGACTCTTTGTGACCCCATGATTCGCAGCACGCCAAGCCTCCCTGTCCATCACCAACTCCCAGAGTTCACTCAGACTCACGTCCATCGAGTCAGTGATGCCATCCAGCCATCTCATCCTCTGTCGTCCCCTTCTCCTCCTGCCCCCAATCCCTCCCAGCATCAGTGCTAACCAAATTTGGGCATCTTGTTTGAGGAGGATGGACAAGCAAGACAGGGGACTTTGAGAAGTGGAGGGTTCACGCAAAAATGGAAATGAAAATTTTAATCATTTTCTAGACTCATCGAGCACAGAGAGGGTGGTGTCTCCGCAGTGGCCACAGTGGCAGCCTGCCTGCTGACTCCGACAGGGCTATGCCTCTCGAGCGCATCCTCGCATTACGGTCTTACACATTCTTAAGGTCGAGGGTGGGTCTCCTTCTTCTCTGGTTTCTTCCATGGGCTCCAGCACCGAGCCAGGACCATAACTCCAACAAACACCTGCATTTATCATGTTTGCAGCATCAGGGGAAACACAGAGACTAGGACATTACTGACTTATAAAGAAGAAACAGACATGGCTGTGGACATTTCATCACTCTCCAAGTGGACAGAGTGTCCCAGTGAACACCAGGGTACCAGCAACAGGGACACCTAGACAGGGTGGGAGCAGCCTGGACTCCAGCTGTGAGCAGTGCCGGGGAGATTTTTGCTGTTGCTGTTTATCAGCTAAGTTGTGTCTGACTCTGTGTGACCCCATGGACTGAAGCACAGCAGGCTTCCCTGTCCTTTCCAGCCTCCTGGAGTTTGTTGAAACTCATGTCCATTGAGGTGGTGATGCCATCCAACCATCTCATCCTCTTTCGTCCTCTTCTCCTCCTGCCCTCAATCTTTCCCAGCATCAGGGTCTTTTCTAACAAGTCAGCTCTTTGCATCAGGTGGCCAAAGAATTGGAGTATCAGCTTCAGCCTCAATCCTTCCAATGAATATTCAGGGTTGATTTCCTGCAGGATTGACTGGTTTGATCTTCTTGCAGTCCAAGAGACTCTCAAGAGTCTTCTCCAGCACCATGGTTTGAAAGCATCAATTCTTCGGTGCTCAGCCTTCCTGATAGTCCAACTTTCACATATGTACAAAACTACTGGAAAAATCATAGCTTTGACTAGACAGACCTTTGTCAGCAAAGTGGTTTCTCCGCTTTGTAATCTGCTATCTAGCTATTTGTCATAGCTTTCCTTCCAAGGAGCATGCATCTTTTATTTCATGGCTGAAGTCACTGTCTGCAGTGATTTTTGGAGCCCAAGAAAATAAAGTCGGTCACTGCTTCCACTTTACCCCTTCCATTTGTCATGAATTAATGAGATCAGATGCTATGATCTTAAGCTTTTTGAATGTTGAGTTTTCAGCCAGCTTTTTCATTCTCCTCTTTTACCCTTGTCAAGAGTCTCTTTAGTTCCTCCTCAAGCACCTCATGGAGTGTGCACGGTACCACCAACACAAAGGTCTATCCCTCCATGGCTCTTTCCACCTGATTCACAGTGACATTTTTCAGGAACTCGGCTACTCCCAGCTCCTGAACAAGACCACACATTCCCACACTCCCAGTGTTGCCTTCCAGGAGAACCTTTCCATCCTAAATTTCCCACTATGGGCTGTGTGACCTTGGGGAAACCACTCACGCCTCAGTTTCTCCAAGGTAAGTAGTAATTCTTCCCTTGAAGAATGGCGAGGGAGTTGGTTATGAAGCACATATAAGGGCCCAGCTCCATGGCTGATGGACCTCGACAACTGCTGGTTCCCTCCCACTCTCTTCCCTGTGCTTCGGGATCGCTGCATCTGCAAGGCCTGGGCTCCTGCATCTGCAAGGCCTGTTCCTGGAGGATGCTAGCGTATGCGTGCCTGTCTGTGTGTGTGTAAAAGAGACAGAGAGAGAGAGGAGGAGGAGGAAAGTAGAGTAGGAATGTATAATTGGGTTAAGGGAAGGGAAGGTGCTCACAGTGCATCTAAGAAGCCCACAGCTCCCTCTCCCAGCCATCAACCTCTTGCCTGGAGGCCCTGACAGGGTGAAAATTAACCTCCTCTAGTCACCACGCAGGGTGATGACGGCCACGGTTACACCTCCTCCTCTTCTCTGCTGTCAGAAGGGAGCCGTGTCTACACTCCAGGAAGAGGCCTGACTCAGTCGTGCAGGCTGTGCGTGTAGTGTCTCTGTGTGTGCACATGTTGGCCCATGCATGATGGGGTTGGTGTGGGAATGGTTTCCAGGCACCCGCTTTGAGACAGGGAATTGGGGGGACTTTTGTTCTGCCAGCCCCCAGACCCCCTGTCCGGCCCTGCACGCAGGTGGCACACACCTCCCCACCACTGACCCTGTATCCTCCAGTGAGCTGATCTCATTATGGCAAATTTAGTTACAGCTGAAGTCTCCTTGTAACAAAGATTATGTCCAAGCCCAGAGTAATGGAACCTAGTCGATTTCATTAAAATAAAATTGGTTACAATGAATAATTCAATAGGATGATTTTGTTTCCTCATCTCCTCTTTGTAGATCGAAGAGCGAGTATTTATAATGATTTTTTTAAATTGGATTGTTGTTTAGGAAGAGATAATCACCCATGATTCCTGACAGCACCCCCCTTCCCAGACTGGAATAATTGCCTGGGCGAAGTCTCTTTTCAAGTGCTAAGACTGGAAAATTCTTTCTCTCCTTTTCTCACATTAGTAGCAATAACCTTTGGTGGCTTTGAAGCACCGCTGTTACCCCAACACTTGGTCACGTGAGACTCTGCGTGCATTAATAATACCCTTAGTTTGAATGATGTTTTTAAAACATTTCTAGAGACTGGATGGCAGTGTTGCATCTGGAATGCCTGGCTCTATCACTGGCCAGCCCTGTTGTTCCTAACACAGGGCACTTCTTACGAGAAAGGTAGCAATGTGTGCGTTTATCTACAATTAATTAAACACACATCGCTTGAACTCCTGGTCTTATCTACATCTGTGCTTGAAGATGGGGAACAAAGTAAATAAAACCTTAAAACTCTGTTCACAAAATTAGCAGCCTAAGGGGGAAGCAGATATGGAAACAGGTAATTAGAGTTCAGAGCATGGTGTCACCCAACATGAACCCAGCAAGTGCAGAGGTGGCATGGGGCAGAATGAGTGTAGGCAGGCCTTCACTCATTCAGGTGCTCGGCTAGCACTGCACAGGAGAAACATTAGGGAATCCCTCGCTTACATTTCTTTCCATCCTCCTCAGAAACAGAGACAAATGCGTACACAAAGAATCTGATGCAGGTAAACACAATCAGATAGGCGGACAAATGATCAAATAAACACTATAAGCGAGGTTAGGTTCCTTCGTCCCTCTTCCAGTGATTCTCCCTGGGCCCCAGAAGAAGGTCCCGTGACTCTTTCATCTAGAAACAAGGCCCCTCCACCCTTGCCCCAGCCCTCCACCGACCATGAGGCAGAGAAGCAGTGTTGGAGAGGAATGGGGAGAAATAATGGCTCTCCTGCAAAGCCAGGTGGGAGGCCGGCCTCTGAAACGGCCGTGGGATGGGGCGGTAGGAAGTGCGGGTGTGTCTCTGGGAAACAGGAGTCTCGGAAGAAGGCAGGTGCACACTGAGCAGGATAATTGGAAAGGGGGCTCTGGGACAGCAGGGCCATCTCTAGACTCCCAGAAGCTCTGGTGGCCCCAATGCTCTTGCTCCCTCGACTAAGCTGATAGTCCCTTGGGGAAGAACCTCGGACACAAACAGTGCATTCGGGAATGAGGAATGAGTCACAGCTTTTGAGTGTTGGGAAGGTCCTTGGAGATCACCCAGTTCAACTACTCTCTAATTTAAAGATGGGAAAATGGGGCCGGGAGAAGTGGGAAGGCTAGTCCAAAGCCACACAGAGCATTCATGATGGAGGCGCCATATTCAGGAGAGCGTGCTAGAGGAGACTTGACACCCTCCCCTGTCAAAAGTGAGATTCTCCCTGAGAATCTGTTCTTATACCATTGAATGCCAGTGGCATATCCAAAATGGAGTGCTCTCCCCAAATATGACTCCTAGTAGGAGACACAGGACAGTCATTACCCCTATTAGGTGAATGTTTCTTGCCCTTAAAACTCCAAATTCAATTGCTGACAAGTCTCATGAGACCTCAGAATGACCTTTGGCTATTGGCAGCAACATGGATGGACCTAGAGATTATCGTATGCTGTCCAGGTTTTTCAAAGCCTTCTAGGAGATCAAACCAGTGCCTCCTAAAGGAAATCAGCCCTGAATATCCATTGGGAGGACTGATGCTGAAGCGCCAACACTTTGGCCACCTGATGCGATGAGCTAACTCATTGGGAAAGACCCTGATGCTGGGAAAGATTGAGGGCAAAAGGAGAAGAGGGCAACAGAGGATGAGATGGTTGGATAGTATCGCTGACTCAATGGGTATGAATTCAAACAAACTGTGGGAGATCTGAAAGTCGGGGAAGCCTGGAGTGCTGTGGTCCATGGGATTGCAAAGAGTCAGACACAGCTTGGAGATTGAACCAGGGCAGAGGTATGGTCAAGGGGTCATGACACCGCCTTTGTGCTGGGTAACCTTGGGGGGCAGAGCAGCGATCCGGAATGTCTGCAGGAAATGTCATGCCCGGCTGGGCGCTTACCTGGGACGCTGCTGGCTGCCCATGATGACCCAGCCTGGGCACTGCTGGTCTTGGTGCGACACTGTAGCATTGGACGCCCACTGATCCAGGAACCCCTGGGGCGTGTAGACACCACAGTCCTTGATGCTGGTTTTTTGTTCAAACTCCTCACATACCCCGTCACCGTCATGGAAATAGCAGCGGCTGGGTTCATCTGCGGGAGACAGACATGGAAGGGGCAGGACAGGTCAGAGTTTGTTCTTTGGCCCTGGTTGCCACCAGCAGCTATGGGATCAGATACACGGAATCATCAGCACGGTCAAGGCCACCACTGGCGGTCACCACTGACTGTTATTCTGTCTGCGAGTCACTGAGGGTCACCGTTGACTGTTATGTACAATGGTGAATCAGGAGGACATTACACGAAGGAGGAACACCGTATGATTCCACTCACATGATGCATATAAAGCAAACTCACAGGAGGAGAAACTAGAATGGTGACTGGCAGGGCCTGGAAGGGAGGGGTTGAGATTTCAAATTCGCTGTTCAAACAGTATAAAGCTTTGTTATGCAAGATGAGTAAGTTCTAGCGATCTGAGGTACAATAATGTGACGATAGATTTAAAAAGGCTGTATGTACACTTACAGATTTCAGAGGGTAGATCTTGCATTATGTGATTTTTACTACATAACACACGTGCACATTAACACCGACTTCCACCTTCGTACCTCTTGTGAGCCCCACAGTACCCTTCTGAGAAAGATGTTATTTAAATTATTGGTTTCGTCTTCTAGATTGGGAAACTGAAATCCTGCATGTCTTCAATAACTTGCCCAAGGTCACGAAATGTGCTCACGCCGGATCCTGATTTTAAACTCGGGCTTTACTGTCCAAGTTGTAGGGACATTATCTGCCACTGCAGCACTTCATAGTCTTAAACTGGCTATTTTGACTATTTAACTGGAAATAGGGTTACAGTCTCACACAGAGTGAACTGTTACACCACCGCCTCCGGCTTCAGTCCCAGGTCTGTAACTAAAGTGCTGTTCCTTTAAACAAATCTCTTTCCCTCTTCTGGGCTCAGTCGTCATTGAAGGGGGTGAAACTGCTGAAACTCCAGGAGCCCTTCCTGTCTAAGGTGCTATCTTCTAGATATTTGCTGGAAATCTTAGGTATTTCGGTTAAAGGCCAAGTGAGTTCTCAAGCTCCCATTACAAAATCATGGCCAGGAGCTCTGCTTGGGACAGTTTAAAGCGTAGCTGGCTGCAGTGACTCTCACTGAGCTGCAAGAACAAAACTCAAGGGAAACGGAGTTAGCTGCAGGCCTTCTTCTTTTAAATTTTTTTGACTTTTAACTTTTATTGGGCTGTAGACAATCCAGTGGAAAAGACCCTGATGCTGGGAAAGACTGAGGGCAGGAGGAGAAGGGGACGGCAGAGAATAAGATGGTTGGAAGGCATCACCGACTCAATGGACATGGGTTTGAACAAACTCTGGGAGATAGTGAAGGACAGGGAAGCCTGGCATGCTGCGTCCATGGGATCAGAGTCAGACGTGACCTAACAACTGAACAACAACACAGTCGATTAACAATGTTGTGACAGTTTCAGGTGAACAGCTATACATACACATGTGTAGCTGGATGCCTTCTAAGCAGATAGGACCTGCACAGTACTTGCTTCTTGGTGTTTCAGAATAGAATAGCACAAGGAGGAATCTGGAGGTAGCTGTCCAAAAGCGATCATCTTGCCAGGTATACTTTCCCGATTCCTCCAGGAATGCTAAGTACTCCCTCCTGTGTGAGTTCCTATGTTACAAAGATCCCCATCATAACCCGCCTGCAATTAGCCTGAATCTTTCTGTAACACAGGACACCTGGGTTCAATCCCTGGGTTGGGAAGATCCCCTGGAGAAGGGAAAGGCTACCCACTCCAGTATTCTGGCCTGGAGAATTCCGTAGACTTTATAGTCCATGGGGTCGCAAAACGGTGGACTCGACTGAGCCACTTTCACTTCACCGTCTTAAACTCATCCCACTGTATTGCCATCGCATTTTCATGTCGCAGCTCCTTCAGATAGCACACTTGGAGAGTGGGAGAGAATGTTAGCACAAATTCTGCCCAGGCAAGAGGCACCTCTCCTGAGAAAATCTAAATATCGCAGAGCTTATGGTCACCCTGAGAATGCCGCTTGATCTGGACATTCTTCCCTGACTCACTCTGAAAGAATAGAGAGGGAAGCCTCATTTAAAACCAAGGTTTGGTTTCTGCCCCTTGTACTCGGGAAGGGTGTGTGTGTGTGTGTGTGTGTTGCTCAGTTGTGTCCGACTCTTCCTTACTCCATAGACTGTGGCCTGCCAGTTTCCGCTGTCCATGGGATTTCTCAGGCAAGAATACTGGAATGGACTGCCATTCCCTTCTCCAGGGGATCTTCCCAACCTAGGGATCAAACCCAGTTCTCCTGTACTGCAAGCAGATTCTTTGCTGTCTGAGCCACCAGGGAAACTCATATTAGGTATGTAACTTTGTACAATCAGCCTCACTTCTCACCCTTTGCCTTCCTATCTGTAGTACAGAAACCAGCAAGGACAACCTCTCAAGATAGCCATACAACTTTAGTAAGAAATGGACATAAACACACAGTGTATATCTTAAAATAATGGTCAAGAGGAAAAACACTCTTCTCGTCAGGGTTTAACTTATTCCTAAGTGGCTGAATTGAATCAGCTTGTAAAATCAGTATTCATCTGAAACACTTTCAAGAGGCATTCCTTCAAATGGAAAGAGCCTGGGTCAAGTAGAGCTAACACTTGGATTTCTGTGATGCTGACTATCTGAAAAAAGGAATCACTGAATTCAGGGGCAGCAGAATTTTGAGCCCCTTCCAAGCTCCAAAATCCCCTGTTTATTTCTGCAAACAGTTTACATAGTGAAATACTATCAAAAGAGCCAGAATAAATCAATCCATTCTAATTCAATTATTTAAGGATGAGTTTGAGCCAGCTGAGGACTCCAATGACCAGTAGCATGCCTGGCAGTTCAAGGACAGAAAGAATACAGGCTCAGCACTCCTCAGTAGCTCCGACTTCTTGGTCAATGTGGCCAGCTCACAAATAAAAAAACTCACCCTGATCTAAGAGTAACGAGTCATCCATCCAGACTTTACTCCCAATAAAGGGAACTGCATAGGGCATAGGTTTTTAGCATCAGGCAAAGCTAGGTTCAAGACTCTTGAGAGTCCCTTGATAGCAAGGACATCAAACTAGTCAATCCTGAAGGAAATCAACTCTGAATATTTATTGGAAGAATTGATACTAAAGCTCCAATACTTTGGCCACCTGATGTGAAGAGCCTACTCACTGGAAAAGACCCTGATGCTAGGAAAGACTGAAGGCAGGAGCAAAAGAGGGTGACAAGGATGAGATGGTTGGATGGCATCTTCAACTAGATAGACATGAGTCTGAGGAATCTCTGGGAGATAGTGAAGGACAGGGAAACCTGTGCTGCAGTCCATGGGGTCACAAAGAGTCGGACATGACTTTGCAATTGACCAACAACAAAGCTAATTCTGCCATACACAAGTGCCACAGGGCTTAAATAACCTAACCTCTCTGAACTTCATTTCCCTCATTCAAAGAGAATGGATAATAAGATCTATCCAGTGTTGTTGCAATGGTTTCATGAGATGAGGTGAACCATCCAAGACCCTTCACCCATCCTATTGAATGGAAAACTGAAAACTGTAGGAGCAATGAGGTAAGGCATTTATTTGCCTCCAGACAACAGACCAGCTGGTGGAGGCCTAGAAGCAGGAGTCTGGACTTTCTATGTCAAGCAAAGAGCTCTTCCCCTGCACATCTTATCTACAGGATCATGAAGGCACACCCCCTTGAGGATAAGGTCTGGAGGTTGTCTGACTCTTGGTACCACCTCCCTTCTCCTCTAATATGAAGACAAACAGGGTGAGATTATGATGGTAAGATTGCATATGATCTGCTTTCTAGGGCACATTGATTCATTTCCTCAAAGAGGCCGCAGAGTGGCAGGGATTGGAGCTAGAGCTGAGTTCTTATGAAGGCTGGTTCCTTCCTGATTATGTGGAAGACCTCAATCTGTCTGAGCTTAGAGCTAGTGCATCCTGCAGGCTCTGGAGGAGAGGCAGAGGCAGACACAGGGAGGGCAATATGCACTCAGACAGGCAGTGATTCGTAGCAGGAGGATAGTAGACAGATAGGCAGCTGCCAAGTCACTTCAGTCGTGTCCGACTCTGTGCAACCCCATAGACGGCAGCCCCCGGGATTCTCTAGGCAAGAACACTGGAGTGGGTTGCCATTTCCTTCTCCAATGCATGAAAGTGAAAAGTGAAAGTGAAGTCGCTCAGTCGTGTCCGACTCTTAGAGACCCCATGGACTGCAGCCCACCAGGCTCCTCCATCCATGGGATTTTCCAGGCAAGAGTACTAGAGTGGGGTGCCATAGGCAGAGGGAGCCTTAAAAGAGAGAGAGGAAATGAGGCTAAAGCTGGGAGGAAGAGAGAGATGGAGAGATGGGGAGAGGGAGGGAGCGGGGAGGGAGGAGGGGAGAGAGAAAGGGACCTGTTTTCCCCCTCCAGATTCTGCTGACAAAGCTAGGAGAGTCCCTTTTTTTGAATAGCATCCCTGCACTCTGCTATGCAGTTTCTCTTGCTAGGAGCATCCCGGGGGCCCTTCAGCTGCGCTTGCCAGTCTTCATCTAGGGAATTCTCTCTCCCTCTCTACTGCCATGCCCCCAGTGCTGAAGAAAGCAGGGTGAGGAATGGAATACAAATGTGTGGGCCAGGAAAAACAAAGGCGGCAACAAAACAGTCAAACAAAACCGGCCTTCCTGCTTTCATGACCCCAATTTCCTCAGTGCTCTTGAA
This sequence comes from Madoqua kirkii, assembly GCA_006408675.1. Taxonomy (NCBI): domain Eukaryota; kingdom Metazoa; phylum Chordata; class Mammalia; order Artiodactyla; family Bovidae; genus Madoqua; species Madoqua kirkii. The sequence goes on along the minus strand of SJYC01096250.1, from coordinate 13,026 downwards.
TGCTTTCTGCGGGGAGCTGAGCAGGTTGCAGGGAAAAAGAGTTTGAAGTCAGTACCAAGGTCAAATGATCGCCCTGCCCCTCTGTCTTCTCCAGTAGTAGCTACGTGGCATTGGTGACAATACATCCCATCAGAGGGGTATTCTGAAAACAGATACTTGCTGAATGAATGAATGAGGAAAATTCAGTACCCTCAATGCACATATTCTTGTCCCAGTATAGTTGAGGCTCTGTACACTGTGAAGCGTTTCTTTCCACTGGGTCTCGGGGGTGAAGGGATGGGAGCAGTGACTTGCTTACAGTGGAATTCCAGTGGGCAGTCGGATTACTCCATCTCACCCCATCTTCCCGTGACACCGGGCAACTCTCCACTTCAGAGTCCCTTCCTTTCACGCAGTGACAGACTTAGGAATCTGCTCTAGCCAGCTAGGAGACTTGATGTAGGTGGGGAGACACAGCCAAGTCTCTCTTCCCTGGCTGAGTTTTCAGTTGCCAGGGGTGAGCTCAGCTCCAGGAGCCCACAGATGGACGCTCTGTAAGTGGACAGACACAGCTGATGCTGCTTCTCACTGACTTAATTTTCAATTCCCATCAGTCTGGAGCATCAAGATGAACTTCCTTGCCTCTGCTCCCCTGAAGCATGTGCGCAGGACACTATTTGGGATAAGCAGGGACTGTCATACCTAACTGAAACCTTAACAAGCCAGATCTCAGAGAAATGAAACAAATTTACTTTTAAGTATAAGCAAAGGCTGTTATCTGAACTATTGTTAAAAGCTCTCATCCTTGAAGTCAGAAACCCTAGATTCAAGCTCCTTATCTGTCCCTGATTTCTGGGTGAACATGGGCTTGGTATTTCACCTCCCTGTGCCTCAGTTTCCCCATATGGAAAAGGAAAACAAGATTACTTTTTAGATTGCCTCGACAAAGTGCTGGGTATACTCAAACAGCATAATAGACACCAGTGGAAAGTGATGTGAGTCTTAAAGGCACAGGGCTTATTCTTAACCGTGATGAAACTGGGGTGAGGTAGGGGTTGGAGAAGTCTTCTTAATTAGAAATTTGGTATCCAGTCACTCAGTCGTGTCCTGCTCTTTTCGATCCCATGGACTGCAGCGTGCCAGACTCCCCTGTCCTTCACTATCTCCCAGAGTTTGTCAAATTTCTGAAATGTCTACTTTTTATTTACACAGCCCGAGATCCTTGGGCATCTTCAGGAATAGAAATGATTGAAGACAGTGCATGGGCTATTTTCAATTTAAATAGCCAGAAACAAAGTAAACTAAAACAAAAAAGGCAGGGGGGAGAGAATAATTACTTAGACCAGAACTATTTCAATCCAATTGGAGAATGTTAATTAACTTAGCCTGATTAGAAACTTTGGTAATTTATTATACCAGTAGAATCCTTGCGATTCCCACAGAACTTACAGACTAGCGGTAAACACAAGTAAAGCACTTAAAACATAAAACGTGATTGAAAACTGGCCTATGATCATGGTGATCATGATGCTGATGATTCTGGAGCCGAAAGCAATTATTTCACTTTATGTATGGGAAAACTGAGGCTCATAAAGTTGAAGTCATTTTCTGCAGGCTTCAGAAAAAGTTTCTGGGAGATACAAGACCAGAACATTAGTTCTTAAAGCCATAATACAATTCCTTTCCTACTGTACCATGTCACCTTATTGTATCAAGTTTTCAGTATATATTTATGGCATCCAAAGGGTATCTTTATCCAAGTTCACTATCACTTTTGAGAACCTCTGGTTTCTGTTTTCACAATAGCCCCTGGTACCGGCTTAGTAAGCCTGAAGCTATTGAGATTACTAAGTCAACAGTCCAATAAGGGAAACAAAAACAAAAAAACTACCTACAGATGGAGATATGAGAGTTGCAAGCAATAGGAGATCGATGACAGATTTGACTTAGGTCTCAATGAAGACACAGGATTTGAATGCACACCTTTTTTGGTGGCCTGCCTTCCAGATGATGGGTAGATTTACCTGTCTTTCTCAACTTCCCATCTCTGAAGAAGGGTCAACTTTTGAGAAATTAGCATCTGTTTCTATTTCCAGCTAAGGGAACATGATTGGCATCAGGATATTCTCTGTCAGTCCAATGATGACTATTTTTTCAGAAAAAATATTATTTTCTTTTTTAAGTTCAGCTGTTTGTTTGGGATGGGTCCAACCACAACAAGCTTCATGCCACATAACAGTTCATCCAAACAACAACAAAAAGAGACCCAAAAATGCACAATTTTTGTGTCCAAATAATATCTTCTTGGAATGGAGGAAACTGGATGGAGTAATTAACCCCCAAAGGTTTATAAAGGGGAAGCTTGAGATGGTCTGGTCGCTCCCCTGGCAAATGTTTCCTCTGGAACAGAAATATCTGGACTTCACATTGCTTGTATTTTAAAGACTTCAAGTCAAACCCACATCACTGACCTCACTTCATTCTATTCAAACCAAGGCTTTTTCTTAACTTCCCCCACTAGACCAGCCTGTTTGGAGTAAAGAAGTTGGGGCGGTGAAGGGCTTCTAAAGAACCAGGAACCCGCTAACAAGCTTCAGATGCCGATTAGGTCTACTGACTCTGGGGAGTTTAAGTGGGTTTCTGGTGCCTTTCAGGGTTGGCCATCTACCAAGGTAGGCCAGAAATCCCTTTCTGCGTATCCTGTGACAACCAGGCACCACTGAGCAAATCTGAAGAGCTAGGAAAAGGAGTGAATCTGCGTGGGGTCTCCAGTGACCACTCCACCTCCACGGTCACAGAGAGCATCTTCCAAGGGACTCCTCACCACTTACAACGCTCTCACCGTGGCTTCGGGTCTTCCTCACTTCAACACTTTCTCACAAAGCCGCCTATAGGGATTCATCTAGAAGGTAGATCTGGTCCAGTTTGAATTTCTCAGTTGACTCCTGCAAAATCTGAGCCTCCCCATCTAGCGTTCAAGTCCTTTTGTCATCCAACTCCAACCTCCCCATCTACTCTCATCTCCAACCACACCTCTCCTCTGAAAGCATTGAGTTCCTCTCCAGAACTCACACCTCAGAGCTGCCCACTCCCATCCTGTCTCCTTAGCATGAAAGGCTAGTCCCTGCCTATAAGTATTCTGTCAAGATCTAATTCCAGCATCTTCAGCTCCATGAAGCCTCAGCTGTCACTCTTCCACATCACTGCTGTCCAGCAAAAACTGTTTCACTCTGTTCCTCGAGTTATGAGTCTCTATTTCCAAACCAGCAAAGCAGGATATTGCCTAGGCAAATTTTTAATTAAAAAAGTAAGCAATGTACATTTTAAATTAAAAAAAAATAAACCCCCTCTTTGTTCACACTTTCCTTCCCATGATTCATAGTGAAATTGACTGAGGACCATCTCAACTTGCATTTTCCACTTTCTCTCTACAGTTCACTCTTCAGTTCTCTCCCATTTAGCTTCCGAACTCATCTCCCCCCGCACCCTCCCCCCACACACAGAGAACGGTCTTGTCAAGATCACCACTGACTCAATGTTGCCAAAAACAATTACAACATCCGACAGTTCCGACAGTTCTGAAACTGAAGAAGTCATCCATTCCTCCCTTCCCAAAGCGCTTCCCCCATGACAACATGCATCCTAGCCCCCCTCTAGCTGTCAGATCTTCCCACACAGACTCGTCTGCTACCTCTGCTTCCCTCTGCTAAATGCTGCCAGTTTTCAGGGCAAGGTCTTGGGCTCCCTTTTCCTATCTGTCTACATTGTCTCATCGAGTCCCAATATTTAAATAAAAATTTAAAGGATGGATGTACCAATGACTCAAACATCTCTTTAGATATGACCTCTGAGTCCCGGCCTCCTGCAATGACATCTCTACTTAAATACCTATTTAAAGTCATCAGTAAATCAGCATGTCTAAAACACAAGTAATGGCTTCTTCCCAAATTTCTTTTTTCCCCATCTTAGTAAATGATAACATTGCCCAACAATGGCCAAACTAAAAACCTTCTGAGTCACCTCTCCTGTTTTTTTGCCGCCCACCCTCTAATACCATAAACAGTTCGTGAACACATCCTGTAGATTCTTTCATCTCAGGATATTCCAAAAACATTCACTTCTGTCCAGTCGCCAACACCCTTAATCCAAGCCACCATCACTGTGGCATCACTTATTTATCTAACCAGTTTCTTTCCTGTGTCTGCTTCCCAGTCTTGCCCCCTCCAGCACACAGCTAAGGGCTCTTCCAACAATGGAAACCACATCAGGCCACTCTCCACGAACACTTCAGGGCTCCCCATGTCACACCGACCAAAACGCAAAGACTGTCTCCCAGCAAGGCACCACTCTATCTAACCATTTTCCACTATTGTCCCTCTTGTTTACTACTTTCCATTCATTAACCCCCCATCCACCCATTCATCCAGATATTCATCCATTCCTCCATCCTGATATATATCCATCCATTCAGATGTTCATCCATCTATCCATCCATATAGCCAATCATTCAACAAGTATCTGTTCCTTAAATAAGCCAAACTTGCTAGTGTTCAGAAAACTCAAACCTGCTATTTCCTTTACCTGGAATACTTTTTCCCACCCTGGCTTTTCCCAGGAGGGGAAGTTTCTTTTCATCACTTAGAGATTCTTTTCATCACTTAGGGCTCAGTTCACATACTGCTAAGTCCCTGGGATTCTCCAGGCAAGAACACTGGAGTGGGTTGCCATTTCCTTCTCCAATGCATGAAAGTGAAAAGTGAAAGTGAAGTCGCTCAGTCCTGTCCGACCCTCAGCGACCCCATGGACTGCAGCCTTCTAGGCTCCTCTGTCCATAGGATTTTCCAGGCAAGAGTACTGGAGTGGGGTGCCATTGCCGTCTCCGCAGTTCACACACTACTTCCTCTAATAACAACTCTGCCGTTTAACAGTAAGTTCACATCTTATTCTTCCACCCCTATTAGAATGTAGCACACAATCTTATTTCTTCACAGCATTAGTCACTATATAAAAATAAAGTGTATTTATTATTGTTCCCCTCCTTCTAGATGACATAAGTTTCTTGGAAGACTATCTCAACATGTGCCTCTTTCTCTAGGATCAAGAAAACCACCTCCCCATATTACATAATTGATATTTAAGGACAAATGAATGAATGAGTGAGTAATATGTATCACTCTTGGATTGTGAGATATTTCTGGGCTGGTCCCAGTCACACTTCTATTTGCACCTCTAATTCTTAGAACAATGCCAGTCTCGGAGCAGGTACTCAGTAAATTATGAATTAACAACGTTTTTTAGAGTTTCAGAATCTCTGTTACTGACTGTAATGAAGAAGTCTCAAACCTGACTTGAATCTGTTCTGCAGATTGTACTATAGAATGATTTTTTAATGAAAATGTTAATTAGAGTGATATCATATTATAAATCAAGCACATATTAAGGGGCAAAATCCAATTCTATCTAAATCATTCCATATTATTTTTTTTCCCATGAGACTTCCTGCCTCACCATCTGTCCTATATATTGTTTTATTTTCTTTCTTGACTGAATCGGCAAAGGAATGGAATATCTGGATAGAAAAGGTGGTGCCTACTAAGCTGAAATTTAATAAAGATATTTGATGGGTTTATGAATTGGAACTTGAAGATACATTTACATCAGTTTGAATTTAGTATAGTTTTTTTAAATGGCCTAAAAAAGATTGTAATCAAAGATAGTGATCCTAATAAATGACAATATATCCCACAGAGAAGGCTGTTCAAAGCCCTGAAAGATTTTCAGCTGAGTCTCTTTTGGGTTTCAATGCTATCTCATAAATGAAAAAAGGAGTAAAATTTAGCACTGCAGTGAATGACACAGTATCATGAAATAGGACAGACATTCTAAGCTCAGACGGAAGAAAGGCAATACCCGGGACCTGAAGGCCTTTAAAAGTATGAACAGGAAATAATAAAATGAGATACGTTTTAGATGATATAAGCTAATAATAATGCAGAAAACCAATCTGAAGCATTCATATGCAGAGTCTGAAGAAAAAAAAGGTAACAGAAAAGAAAGATGATAAAAGATAGCAACGGACAAGCAAAAGAGACACAGGTATAAAGAACAGACTTTGGGGCTCTGTTGGAGAAGGCGAGGGTGGGATGATTTGAGAGAATAGCAGTGAAACATGTATATTACCATATGTGAAATAGATCAGCAGTCCAAGTTTGCTGCATGAAACAGGGCACTGAAAGCCGGTGCCCTGGGACAACCCAGAGGGATGGGATGGGGAGGGAGGTGGGGGTGGGGATTCAGGATGGGGGCCACATGTACACCCGTGACCGATTCGTGTCAATGTATGGCAAAAAGCACTACAATATTGTAAAGTAATTAGCCTCCAGTTAAAATTAAAAAGTTAATTTTTAAAAAATGAATAAAATTAAAAACAGAGAGAGCAGTAAAAACAACAACAAAAAGATAGCAAAATACAAATGGAGTGTCAGGGGTTTCAATGTGATCTCATCAGTCCAAACAAAAGTGGGGGCCCAGGGGGAAAAGAGGAGAGGAAAGGAGAGGGAGAGAGAAGAAAGAAAAAAATAAAAAAGAAGGAGGGTACTTCCTCATGATCAGCTGACTGGTCAAGAGAACTGATATCTAAAATTAGTTCAGTCGCTCAGTCTTGTCTGACTCTTTGTGACCCTATGGACTGCACCACGCCAGGCCGCCCTGTCCATCAGCAACTCCCAGAGCTTGCTCAAACTCATGCCCACTGAGTCGGTGATGCCATCCAACCATCTCATCCTCTGTCCCGTTCTCCTCCTGCCTTCACTCTTCCCCAGCATCAGGGTCTTTTCCAGAGAGTCAGTTCTTAGCATCAGGTGGCCAAAGTACTGGAGTTTCAGATGCCCACTTAATATATCCATGACTTTGACAATGGCGTTTCCCTTTCAGGTCTGCAGTTTCCCTTTGAGTGAAAAAGAGTTAAATCAGTTTTATGATTCCCTTCAACTAAGTCACTCTAAAAATGTATTTTCTTCTTGATGTTTTTAAACTTTCTTTTAATTATTAAATCCACTCTTCAGTCTGAAGATGGGGGAGTATGTTCGGCAAAACTAAACTAAGAAGAGTACAGAATAACTCTCCGAAGAACGTGGAAGAAAATGTATAACAAAAAGTATATGGAAGGGGAACCGGAAACCAAAATTTGAAGCTCAGCTTTGTCACCAGATTATTTGGTACAGGGCAACATACATCATCATTGTGGGTTCCATTCTTTTTGTTTATTAACAAATGACAACATTACTTTTTCTACCCATTACAGAAAGTGGTTGTAATGATCAAATAATGTTATGGAAAACACTCAAGCATGGTGTTGTTTCTACATTTTATTATCACAGGTACGATCTAGAACTCATCTCCCAAAGTATTACATGGCTTTTCCAATTCATCATGTCAGTCTCCCCTCAACCCTCACCTGCCTAATGAGGACTTCTCAATCATGCTAACCTCACCCCAGTTTCTCTCCTCCACTGGTCTATTTTACTTTCTACATAACACTGCATTGCTTCTTCAAAGTTTAGTAATGACCCTTGCATTCTCTCTAAAACAAAATGGCCACCCCATGAGAGCAGGAACAAACGCTATTTTGCCCACTACTGTATTCAAATTTCAGAATACAGAAGACAATTATAAACTGTTGGCCGAATGAATGAATAAAGGTTTAACATTGCAAACGTTCTTTGAAAGTATGGAGGCTACATGCTTTGTTTTGCAAATACAGCAACTGCGTTTCAGAAAGTTTAAGTAACTCTCCCTGAATGCTGCACAGTTCATTGTTACAGGCCAAGAATTCTGATTGGCTAACTAAGGTTCATTATATAACTATTGGGAATATGCAATATCAAACAGAAATTGAATCGACTGTGAGAAATCCATGCATGCGACCCTCAAGCAAAACAATGCAAATAAAAGTTGGTAGGTACACACATGCACATCTGTTCTTCAATCCAGCAAAGCAAGCAGCCCATCAGTCTTCTAAGGCATCCTCAAGATGCCAGAGAAGAGGGGCTTTTAGACAAGTCTAGGGTAACAGTAGCTGAGGGACTGAAGGCTCCACATGAAGCTAAGCCAGTCACGCTAGTCTGGCATAAATCGGGACTAGGGTGAAGACAGTGTGTTAGGCTCTTGGTAGGGTTCCGATGCAAGAAGCTGGAGGGTCAGAAACGGGTCCCTTCCATCCTGAGCCCTGGCTGGTTTAGCCAGCCTTGAAGGCTGTCCTCTTGCCATGTGACTGAGATAAGACCAAGAGGAAGAGGCGTGTAAACCGCAGCGTGCTTAATTTCCAGGTTAGGATGCGTGCCGCAGGCTCTGACAAACAGAAGCCCCGTCAAGGGGCGGGACGGCGCTCAGACAAGTTCCCTTCATCTTGCACGATGCGTGGGCCGCTCGTGTTACGTTACTCGAATCCGTATGTTTCATGGGTATCGTTGCACTGTATTTTGTTTTCTAGAAACGTGTGCACGTATTTTTGTCTCTTTCCTCCCAATAACGAAAGAAGAGGGGGAAGAAGGAAGGAAAGATGGGAAAAGAGACGGAAGGAGGAAGAAAGAAAGAAAAGAGGGCCACTGATCCTCAGTCTTAAGATCTCTCCAGACTCCCTGTGCTCTCCTCACTTCTTGCCGTGCAGAAGCCCACCCCCCCCTCAAATTCCTAACCCTGCTTTTTTGTTATCAGTCTCCATTCTCTATCCATATTTAACCAGACGTTTCTCTGGAAAATCTCTCCAGCAATCCCTCAGGATTCCTCAACTTCTCTAATTACAATAATAGCTACTATGCAGGAGGAGACGGTGACAGAGGATGAGATGACCGGATGGCATCCTTGACTCAATGGACATGAGTTTCAGCAAACTCTGGGAGATGGTGAAGAACAGGGAAGCCTGGCATGCTGCGCTCCATGGGGTCGCAAAGAGTCGGACAAAACTTAGCAACTGAACAACAAACCATGCAGATGTAAGCTATTCTTTATAGAATGAATAAACTATAAGATCATATAGCACAGAGAACTGTATTCAATATCCTATGGTAAACCATAGGAAAAGAACATTAAAAAGAATGTATATCTATCTATATATGTGTGTATATGTATAACCAAATCACTTTGCTGTACAGTAGAAATTAATACAGCATTGTAAATCAACTACACCTCAGTAAAAACAAACAGAAAATGATAGCCACCGTGAAATAAGCGTGTTTGCTAAGTAAATGACATACTTAAATGTTTTTAAATATGCAACGGCATTTAATCCTAGAAGAGCCCTGTGTCTTTGGTGCAATTATTATTCCCTGTGTAAACCGCAGCGTGCTTAATTTCCAGGTTAGGATGCGTGCCGCAGGCTCTGACAAACAGAAGCCCCGTCAAGGGGCGGGACGGCGCTCAGACAAGTTCCCTTCATCTTGCACGATGCGTGGGCCGCTCGTGTTACGTTACTCGAATCCGTATGTTTCATGGGTATCGTTGCACTGTATTTTGTTTTCTAGAAACGTGTGCACGTATTTTTGTCTCTTTCCTCCCAATAACGAAAGAAGAGGGGGAAGAAGGAAGGAAAGATGGGAAAAGAGACGGAAGGAGGAAGAAAGAAAGAAAAGAGGGCCACTGATCCTCAGTCTTAAGATCTCTCCAGACTCCCTGTGCTCTCCTCACTTCTTGCCGTGCAGAAGCCCACCCCCCCCTCAAATTCCTAACCCTGCTTTTTTGTTATCAGTCTCCATTCTCTATCCATATTTAACCAGACGTTTCTCTGGAAAATCTCTCCAGCAATCCCTCAGGATTCCTCAACTTCTCTAATTACAATAATAGCTACTATGCAGGAGGAGACGGTGACAGAGGATGAGATGACCGGATGGCATCCTTGACTCAATGGACATGAGTTTCAGCAAACTCTGGGAGATGGTGAAGAACAGGGAAGCCTGGCATGCTGCGCTCCATGGGGTCGCAAAGAGTCGGACAAAACTTAGCAACTGAACAACAAACCATGCAGATGTAAGCTATTCTTTATAGAATGAATAAACTATAAGATCATATAGCACAGAGAACTGTATTCAATATCCTATGGTAAACCATAGGAAAAGAACATTAAAAAGAATGTATATCTATCTATATATGTGTGTATATGTATAACCAAATCACTTTGCTGTACAGTAGAAATTAATACAGCATTGTAAATCAACTACACCTCAGTAAAAACAAACAGAAAATGATAGCCACCGTGAAATAAGCGTGTTTGCTAAGTAAATGACATACTTAAATGTTTTTAAATATGCAACGGCATTTAATCCTAGAAGAGCCCTGTGTCTTTGGTGCAATTATTATTCCCATTTAACAGACAAGGAAATTGATGTGCAGAAAGGTTAAGGCATTACCTAAGGTTTTAAGGCTCAAACCCTGATTAGCGTGATTCCAAAATCCGTACCCTCCCATCTGCCCCTGCTGCCCAGTTTCCGTCTTTTGTGTGGATGTAGGTGCTGAGGAGGAGCTAATGAGACAAGCTAATCTGATTCTCTCTGAGATGCCCTGCAATTCTGCGGTACTTGGGGGCTCAGGGGTCTCATGGAACCGCGGTCACATCTCTGCTCTCCACTAATTAGCTGGGTGTTGATGAGCAGTGAGATTCATCTCGGATTCCCAGTTTCTTCTTTGGCGGTTGGTGAAATAATGACTCTTCCCAGACGTTAGGAGGATAAAAATGAGAAGCTGTATAGAAAATGCATAGCATGCGCCTAGCGTGCAAAAAGATTCTGCAAGGTTCTGCAAAGGATCACGAGCCTCCCCTTCCCTAAAGGAAACAATCTGTCTCTGCTACTTTCTGCCAGTTAAACTGTACCAGCTCGGTAACTCATATTTTGGTTAAACCTTAAAAAAAAATTTTAAGGGGAACTGAGTTTTTGTTGGCAAGGGATTGAACAGGCGTGGGCCCAGCCTCCAGGCCCACAGTCCATTAGGGAATTTACGAGGGGAGATGGGGGGCCATCAACTCAAGTACTCCCTTCAGAGGCAGTACTTACAAAGCCATCAATTTCCTTAACAAAGACTATTGGCTTAAATGCCCCTTAAAGCAGCGTTATTTACACAGTTTCTCCACTTCCCTTTGAATTCTCTGCCTGGGGTAGGTGGCCTACCTGCAGTCCTTTCCAGCTACTAGTTAATTAGGCTCCCTCCCGGAAAGGAAGCTAGTGGAAGCAGACTTGGTTTTGAAAAGCAGCTCAATTCGGGGGTTATCAGAGAGTTCACTTGAGCTACTGGCTGCCCGCTGCTTATGCTAATGTTCCGAAACGTGTAGACCTCATCCGAGTTATGACCACGGTTGGCATTGTGAGATAGCAGAGGAGCGACCACCCCAGCCGCCACAGCTTTGCAGGGAAGGTGTAATAAAGCTCCAGGAACATTCCCGGCAAACGCTACCGTGGTGCTTTCTAGCTCTGTGGCCTGTCAACCTTGCAAACCTGCCGTTTTCATGGATGAAGAAACTGAAGTGGCCGCCACCCTATTTTTTTGTGGGAGAACTGGAATTTGAACTAAGCAACCCAGCTTTGGGGCCTGAGCACAGAACCTCCATCCTAAGCTCCTCAGACTGAGACGTCCGGCCTGAGATGATGGCTGGAAAGTGGAGAGGCAGAGTCCAACTGAGGTCTGTCCGACTCTAAAGACCAGCAAAGCTCTACCACAGTTTGTTGCCTCAGGAATAAAAATGTCTCTTAAGAAATATATCCGCCCTTCACTCATTTCTCCTGTATTTACTGAGCTGCAAATTATGTGCCAGGTCCTGGACGGATTGCTGGGAAGTGAGATGAATGAACCCTGGGCTCAGCACTCCAGGAGCTCAGGAGCTGCAGAGAGAGGCAGGAAGTTATCGACTGTACCCTGTTTTGCTCAGAGGTAGCAAATGCTGTAGGATCACAAGAAGAGACCCCCTAACCTGATCTTGCCCAGATCTGAGAGCTCCCCTTAGGAGGCAAGATCTGGGCTAAGTCTCTGAGAGGAGAAATCAATCTGGGGTGAGGCAGACATTCCAGGAGGCGGGGCGGGGTGGCTGAGAGCAAGCGGGAGGAAGCGGAAAACCGGGTGGTAGGTGCATGCCACAGTAAGAACTGAGACTCATCTCAGGGACAGTGCAGAGCCACTGATGCTTCCAAAGGAGAGGGACAGAATGACATCTGCCTTTTACGAAGCTTAGGCTTCCCAGGAGGCACTGCCTGCCAGTGCAGGAGATGGAAGAGAGGTGGGTTCAATCCCTGGGTCAGGAAGATCCCCTGATGGAGGGCAAGGCAACCCACTCCAGTATTCTTGCCTGGAGAATCCCATGGACAGAGGAGCCAGGTGGGCTATAGTCCATGGGGTAGCAAAGAGTTCGACAAGACTGAAGCAACTTAGCATGCACGCACATGCCCATTATTCTGGAGGATAGATTGGAGCCAGCAAAGATGGGAGCAGGGACTTAGCCGACCTCTCCTAGGGTGGTTCAGGCAGGAGTCTAAACGTGGGGGCGGGTCTGGAGGCTCAGGTAGGGAGAGAGAAGTAGGACTGATTTGGAAGGTAAGTGTTCAAAGTTAAATGGTCGGAATGGTGACTGGATGTGGAAAACAGGGAAAAGTGGAGACTGTTTCCCAAGCTTCTAACTTCAATAGCTGGTTGGCTAGTGGCACCAGCCGTTGAGACTGGGAAAAACAGGAGCTGCAGCAGCTCTGGGGAGAACATGGCAAGCCTTGTGTTACCTGTGTTGAGTCTGAGTGCCTGCGGGGGATCGGACAGAATCATTAGGTAGACTAGTCCAGAGGTCAGGAGAAAGGCCTCAGACTGCACACAGGTTTTGCAGTCTTTGGCTTTGAATGACACAGTCAGGGAGACAGTGCAGAGATTGGGAAATGAGTCCATTATGGAACTTTGGAGAAAGAATATTTAAAAGGTAGGCATAACATGTCTATGTAGGGATGGGCAGAGAGGCTGAAGAAACCTGGAGAAGGTAACATTTCAGAGGCCCTGGAAGTTAGGAAGTTCAACAAAGAACCA
>SJYC01096249.1:0-34314 GCA_006408675.1 Madoqua kirkii | reverse complement strand
TTTTATTATCACAGGTACGATCTAGAACTCATCTCCCAAAGTATTACATGGCTTTTCCAATTCATCATGTCAGTCTCCCCTCAACCCTCACCTGCCTAATGAGGACTTCTCAATCATGCTAACCTCACCCCAGTTTCTCTCCTCCACTGGTCTATTTTACTTTCTACATAACACTGCATTGCTTCTTCAAAGTTTAGTAATGACCCTTGCATTCTCTCTAAAACAAAATGGCCACCCCATGAGAGCAGGAACAAACGCTATTTTGCCCACTACTGTATTCAAATTTCAGAATACAGAAGACAATTATAAACTGTTGGCCGAATGAATGAATAAAGGTTTAACATTGCAAACGTTCTTTGAAAGTATGGAGGCTACATGCTTTGTTTTGCAAATACAGCAACTGCGTTTCAGAAAGTTTAAGTAACTCTCCCTGAATGCTGCACAGTTCATTGTTACAGGCCAAGAATTCTGATTGGCTAACTAAGGTTCATTATATAACTATTGGGAATATGCAATATCAAACAGAAATTGAATCGGACTGTGAGAAATCCATGCATGCGACCCTCAAGCAAAACAATGCAAATAAAAGTTGGTAGGTACACACATGCACATCTGTTCTTCAATCCAGCAAAGCAAGCAGCCCATCAGTCTTCTAAGGCATCCTCAAGATGCCAGAGAAGAGGGGCTTTTAGACAAGTCTAGGGTAACAGTAGCTGAGGGACTGAAGGCTCCACATGAAGCTAAGCCAGTCACGCTAGTCTGGCATAAATCGGGACTAGGGTGAAGACAGTGTGTTAGGCTCTTGGTAGGGTTCCGATGCAAGAAGCTGGAGGGTCAGAAACGGGTCCCTTCCATCCTGAGCCCTGGCTGGTTTAGCCAGCCTTGAAGGCTGTCCTCTTGCCATGTGACTGAGATAAGACCAAGAGGAAGAGGCGTGTAAACCGCAGCGTGCTTAATTTCCAGGTTAGGATGCGTGCCGCAGGCTCTGACAAACAGAAGCCCCGTCAAGGGGCGGGACGGCGCTCAGACAAGTTCCCTTCATCTTGCACGATGCGTGGGCCGCTCGTGTTACGTTACTCGAATCCGTATGTTTCATGGGTATCGTTGCACTGTATTTTGTTTTCTAGAAACGTGTGCACGTATTTTTGTCTCTTTCCTCCCAATAACGAAAGAAGAGGGGGAAGAAGGAAGGAAAGATGGGAAAAGAGACGGAAGGAGGAAGAAAGAAAGAAAAGAGGGCCACTGATCCTCAGTCTTAAGATCTCTCCAGACTCCCTGTGCTCTCCTCACTTCTTGCCGTGCAGAAGCCCACCCCCCCCTCAAATTCCTAACCCTGCTTTTTTGTTATCAGTCTCCATTCTCTATCCATATTTAACCAGACGTTTCTCTGGAAAATCTCTCCAGCAATCCCTCAGGATTCCTCAACTTCTCTAATTACAATAATAGCTACTATGCAGGAGGAGACGGTGACAGAGGATGAGATGACCGGATGGCATCCTTGACTCAATGGACATGAGTTTCAGCAAACTCTGGGAGATGGTGAAGAACAGGGAAGCCTGGCATGCTGCGCTCCATGGGGTCGCAAAGAGTCGGACAAAACTTAGCAACTGAACAACAAACCATGCAGATGTAAGCTATTCTTTATAGAATGAATAAACTATAAGATCATATAGCACAGAGAACTGTATTCAATATCCTATGGTAAACCATAGGAAAAGAACATTAAAAAGAATGTATATCTATCTATATATGTGTGTATATGTATAACCAAATCACTTTGCTGTACAGTAGAAATTAATACAGCATTGTAAATCAACTACACCTCAGTAAAAACAAACAGAAAATGATAGCCACCGTGAAATAAGCGTGTTTGCTAAGTAAATGACATACTTAAATGTTTTTAAATATGCAACGGCATTTAATCCTAGAAGAGCCCTGTGTCTTTGGTGCAATTATTATTCCCATTTAACAGACAAGGAAATTGATGTGCAGAAAGGTTAAGGCATTACCTAAGGTTTTAAGGCTCAAACCCTGATTAGCGTGATTCCAAAATCCGTACCCTCCCATCTGCCCCTGCTGCCCAGTTTCCGTCTTTTGTGTGGATGTAGGTGCTGAGGAGGAGCTAATGAGACAAGCTAATCTGATTCTCTCTGAGATGCCCTGCAATTCTGCGGTACTTGGGGGCTCAGGGGTCTCATGGAACCGCGGTCACATCTCTGCTCTCCACTAATTAGCTGGGTGTTGATGAGCAGTGAGATTCATCTCGGATTCCCAGTTTCTTCTTTGGCGGTTGGTGAAATAATGACTCTTCCCAGACGTTAGGAGGATAAAAATGAGAAGCTGTATAGAAAATGCATAGCATGCGCCTAGCGTGCAAAAAGATTCTGCAAGGTTCTGCAAAGGATCACGAGCCTCCCCTTCCCTAAAGGAAACAATCTGTCTCTGCTACTTTCTGCCAGTTAAACTGTACCAGCTCGGTAACTCATATTTTGGTTAAACCTTAAAAAAAAATTTTAAGGGGAATCTGAGTTTTTGTTGGCAAGGGATTGAACAGGCGTGGGCCCAGCCTCCAGGCCCACAGTCCATTAGGGAATTTACGAGGGGAGATGGGGGGCCATCAACTCAAGTACTCCCTTCAGAGGCAGTACTTACAAAGCCATCAATTTCCTTAACAAAGACTATTGGCTTAAATGCCCCTTAAAGCAGCGTTATTTACACAGTTTCTCCACTTCCCTTTGAATTCTCTGCCTGGGGTAGGTGGCCTACCTGCAGTCCTTTCCAGCTACTAGTTAATTAGGCTCCCTCCCGGAAAGGAAGCTAGTGGAAGCAGACTTGGTTTTGAAAAGCAGCTCAATTCGGGGGTTATCAGAGAGTTCACTTGAGCTACTGGCTGCCCGCTGCTTATGCTAATGTTCCGAAACGTGTAGACCTCATCCGAGTTATGACCACGGTTGGCATTGTGAGATAGCAGAGGAGCGACCACCCCAGCCGCCACAGCTTTGCAGGGAAGGTGTAATAAAGCTCCAGGAACATTCCCGGCAAACGCTACCGTGGTGCTTTCTAGCTCTGTGGCCTGTCAACCTTGCAAACCTGCCGTTTTCATGGATAAAGAAACTGAAGTGGCCGCCACCCTATTTTTTTGTGGGAGAACTGGAATTTGAACTAAGCAACCCAGCTTTGGGGCCTGAGCACAGAACCTCCATCCTAAGCTCCTCAGACTGAGACGTCCGGCCTGAGATGATGGCTGGAAAGTGGAGAGGCAGAGTCCAACTGAGGTCTGTCCGACTCTAAAGACCAGCAAAGCTCTACCACAGTTTGTTGCCTCAGGAATAAAAATGTCTCTTAAGAAATATATCCGCCCTTCACTCATTTCTCCTGTATTTACTGAGCTGCAAATTATGTGCCAGGTCCTGGACGGATTGCTGGGAAGTGAGATGAATGAACCCTGGGCTCAGCACTCCAGGAGCTCAGGAGCTGCAGAGAGAGGCAGGAAGTTATCGACTGTACCCTGTTTTGCTCAGAGGTAGCAAATGCTGTAGGATCACAGAGAAGAGACCCCCTAACCTGATCTTGCCCAGATCTGAGAGCTCCCCTTAGGAGGCAAGATCTGGGCTAAGTCTCTGAGAGGAGAAATCAATCTGGGGTGAGGCAGACATTCCAGGAGGCGGGGCGGGGTGGCTGAGAGCAAGCGGGAGGAAGCGGAAAACCGGGTGGTAGGTGCATGCCACAGTAAGAACTGAGACTCATCTCAGGGACAGTGCAGAGCCACTGATGCTTCCAAAGGAGAGGGACAGAATGACATCTGCCTTTTACGAAGCTTAGGCTTCCCAGGAGGCACTGCCTGCCAGTGCAGGAGATGGAAGAGAGGTGGGTTCAATCCCTGGGTCAGGAAGATCCCCTGATGGAGGGCAAGGCAACCCACTCCAGTATTCTTGCCTGGAGAATCCCATGGACAGAGGAGCCAGGTGGGCTATAGTCCATGGGGTAGCAAAGAGTTCGACAAGACTGAAGCAACTTAGCATGCACGCACATGCCCATTATTCTGGAGGATAGATTGGAGCCAGCAAAGATGGGAGCAGGGACTTAGCCGACCTCTCCTAGGGTGGTTCAGGCAGGAGTCTAAACGTGGGGGCGGGTCTGGAGGCTCAGGTAGGGAGAGAGAAGTAGGACTGATTTGGAAGGTAAGTGTTCAAAGTTAAATGGTCGGAATGGTGACTGGATGTGGAAAACAGGGAAAAGTGGAGACTGTTTCCCAAGCTTCTAACTTCAATAGCTGGTTGGCTAGTGGCACCAGCCGTTGAGACTGGGAAAAACAGGAGCTGCAGCAGCTCTGGGGAGAACATGGCAAGCCTTGTGTTACCTGTGTTGAGTCTGAGTGCCTGCGGGGGATCGGACAGAATCATTAGGTAGACTAGTCCAGAGGTCAGGAGAAAGGCCTCAGACTGCACACAGGTTTTGCAGTCTTTGGCTTTGAATGACACAGTCAGGGAGACAGTGCAGAGATTGGGAAATGAGTCCATTATGGAACTTTGGAGAAAGAATATTTAAAAGGTAGGCATAACATGTCTATGTAGGGATGGGCAGAGAGGCTGAAGAAACCTGGAGAAGGTAACATTTCAGAGGCCCTGGAAGTTAGGAAGTTCAACAAAGAACCAGGTAAGCTGAAGGAGAAAAACACTGGAGTATGTTCATGTTTGGCTCTTGCGACCCCATAGACTGTAGTCCGCCAGGCTCCTCTGTCCATGGGATTCTCCAGGCAAGAATACTGGAGTGGGTAGCCATTCCCTTCTCCAGGGAACCTTCCCGACCCAGGGACCAAACCTAGGTCTCCTGCATTACAGGCAGATTCTTTACTGTCTGAGCTACCAGGTAACTTCAATGTTTGTTTTTCGGCTTCCCCCCAAAATCGTTCTTTAGCACAATGGTAAAGAATCTGCCTGCCAATGCAGGAGACACAGGAGATGCAGGTTTGACCCCTGGGTCAGGAAGATCCTGTGGCATAGGAAATGACAACCCAACCCAATGTTCTTGCCTGGAGAATCCCATGGACAGAGAAGCCTGGTGGGCTACAGTCTATGGGGTCACAAAAGAGCCAGACATGATTGAGAACTGAGCATGCACACAAGTCTGTTTAATCATGCCCTCCCAGAAAACCCCCTTCATTGCTCCATGATGATGCTCAATTTTCCGGTTGATCTCTTCCAGGGACAGGGTGTTCTCTACTTGTGAGTAAGGACTAGGTTCTTATCTATAATAGCCATGAGAATCAATATTTATTCACCATTTCTGAAGAACAGGGACTGCCCCAAGCGTAGCACAGCTGGCATTCTCGGGGCCTTAGCATGGACCTGACATGTAAGAGGTGATAAAGAAATGTGTATGAATAAATCCATAAATGCATAAAAGAATATATCACAGCTGCCCTATGAAGCATGGAATGTCAACTCCCACACTCCACAGTTGAAAAGAGATGGTTTGGGACCATGTCTGGAGAACAGGCAGCCCCCGTGTTGCTGGGTCAGGTCAACTGGCCTCTCCTCTCCCTCTCTCCATCTAGGAGTTCTCTTGGCAAAAGGTGCAAAGACTGATGGGAAATTCTGGAGGTTGAAGATGCTGGTGCAGCCCTCTCTCATAAGCAATGAGGCTGAACTCGAGTTACAATGCATGGTTTTGGACTCCTGAACTGAGAAATCAGTTAAGATCCTGCCAATAGCAGTTGGAAGTTCTGTTCAATCTTTTGGATCATTTGGGCTGGGCTTCTGACTGGTGTTGAAGCCAAAATCACTCTGATTTCTCCTCAGGTCAAGTTGCCAAGAGTACTTCACTGGCCTTGAAGAGCATCCCACAGCAGGAGTCTCCTCTTAAGGCACTGCTCCTAGCTTGTCTTGCTTCTGCCCAGAAACCACTGTTTGACACAGAATCACACCTACCCACCTACCCATCCTGTGACTCCCTGGAGCAGCTTTCTATGGGACCTGTCTGCCCACAGGACCGCAAAAGAACCTTCCTTCTGGACCTTTATAGCAGCAGAACCCCTGCATGTGGTTTCACCGAGTCCAGCTGCTCAGGAAGCCTTCACAGACTCACCAACCTCCACCACTGGCCTCCCCACTCCTCCTGGGGTCTCCTAAACCATCCCTCCCTCTAGAGCCCTGCAATGAAGGACTCCTTCTTCCCCAGATTGTCACTGCCATCTGCCTCCTGCCTAGCACAGAGCTTTGTATACAGCAGGTGCTTAATATAAATAAATGTCAGTGTGAATCTCTCCTGTGGTCACATTTGTTCCCCGTCATCTTTGCAGAACCCCTGAGACTGCTGCCTTGAGGCCTGAGAAGGGAATCCTAGCACTTGTGAGGGGAGCTGCAGACACCCAGCGTGGGATATTTTATCTCTCTGGGAAATTAAAATTAAAATCCAGTCCCTTAAAAATTATTATAATTTCAGATTTGCTTCATCTTAATTTCTCCCTGGTACTTAATCAGAAAAAAAGGCGTTTAGTTTCTCCCTCTGTTGAGTCCCTAATGATCTGTAAACAAACACTCCAGACTGCCTCTTAAAGAGACCCTCCAAGCCTCGTGTGAAGTGAAATTCCTTTCGCACCTTGCTTTGTTTCCTCTCTCATTATCTCTTTGCTCATAGGCTGTTCAGCTCTCAGAGCACATGTTTTTATTAGATAATCTTAATGATCAAAAGGTAGCATAAATTAGCTGTTCCGCTCGAGGGTTTAAGAGACAGACTTCCACGCTGGAATCCCTTACTGGGGAGCCTTGATATCTCCATGCTTTTTCCTTATCGTAGGGTCAACACAATTAAGCACTGGAGTTAACAGAGGAAAGCGTTACATGCATAACCAGTAGTTTTGACTGTTATGACTATTGTTTGCAATGAAGAGATGGAAGAGGCCTGGCAAGACAGATATCGATGTCGGCATTTCTGCTGGTTCTGAAGATCCGATGTTCTGGAGGACACTGGCTCCTTGAGTTTCAGAGCTGGGCACACCTTGGTTCAAACCTCAGCTCTGCCACTTAAAAATCACCTGCTTTAAAGAAACTTTTTCATCTCCCGGAGCCTCAGTTACTTCCTGTGTAAAATGGGAGTAATAGGCCCTGCCTTCCTGCAGCTGGGGAACATCGAGAGGGGAGAGAGAGAGCCGTGTGTGTGGCAGAACTGTTGGCCTGGGATGTGACTCGTGAAAGCTTGTTTCCTCTTGTGCTGGTTTTCCCGTTCAACAAATATTTATGGAACAGAGGTCACTTTCTCAAAAGTCACTTAAACACTGGGGACTCTGCTCTGTCATCTGGAAAGCGGTGATGAGACTGTCTGGATGCCAGGGGTGCTGGGGGTTTGAAATGAGAGAGCCATAGTAGGTTCTTGTTAAAGGTCTACATGCCCCCTTCTCCAACCCAGGGAGGATCCAGGATGTTTTCTGAAGCTCTAGGTACGAAGATGGAGCTGAGCATCTCCAGCCACTCTTTTCTGCTTCCAAATATCACTTGACTCCGTGTATCAGCCAAAGTCTGGCTCCAGCTGGATGCTGGAAACATGGGGATGGGCAGGATGACTTCTTTCAAGGGTGAGGGAAACTGACATGGGAACAAAAAAATCTGGGGAGTGAACAGAATTACAACTATGCTGCTACAGGCTGAGGGGCGACAACGAAGAGGTCATGCCCTCCCCTCTCTGTCTCTCATCTGCCTTGACCTCCCTCATTGGCTGATCTTCCACCCACCTATAGACTCGTCCATCTATGCCAGCAGCTGGTCAGCAACTTCTCCCCTGCAAGGCCAGACAGTAAATATTTTGACTTTGTGGGCCAACAGGGTCTCTGGCAACTACTCGACTGTCTCTGCGGTCACAGATCTCTAAACCAAGGGGCACAGTTATGTTTTAGTCAAACCTGATCTGCCGTAAGAGACAGCACGTGTGGTTTGACCACGGGCAGTAGTTTCCTGACCCCTGATCTAGGCAAGCATGCACGTGCCTCCTGGGCCCCTGCACAGGGCTTGTCCCTGTGTGTAGACTGCACACGAAGGACTTGCCTTCTCTTCTTTTCCTGCCAGGAACAGCAACCTCCCCAGGGTCCCCAGACCCTGCGGGGTCCAACCTCTTCCCTCCCACCCCTCACCACTCGCCAGCCATGATCACTTTCTCTGACCTCCTCGAAAGCTCTTTCCTGCCTCGAGGATTTAGCAGTCTGAACTTCCTGCAAGCCTTGCTCCATCACCCTGCTCCCCATCTCCCTACTTTATCCACTTTCTCTTCAACCTTCATGTCTCAGCTTGAAGGTCCTGTCTCCAAGGGGGCCTCACCCGGCCCGTCACTTACACACCCCTACACATTTCCACTCAGTGGCATTTTCAACAATTCCATTCCAATAACCGCCAGAGCTCTTTCCTTCATCTCCCTGGCCTTCCTTGTTCACAGACATCTCCCCTGCCACCAGCATAGTGCTCGGCACTAGCAGACATCAGTAACTGTGTGACTAAATGCATGCTGTGACCCAGCAGCTGGTCTGCACCATCCTTGGCCTGGCTTACGTTAGCGCGCACAGCCGCTCCATTCTGCAAACTATAGCCGTGGGGTTTCACACTGTCCTGACTGCCCATCCATCATTGTATTTTAAGCACATTACTTCTCTACCCGAAAAGAAGAGGAGGATACAATTAGGCCTATATCCCCCACTTGCTTAATATTTCAGTCTCCCCCAGGGCACACTCCCTTCAAGTGGAGATCACAGCTCGTGAATATTAAATGTCTCTTCCTACGCATCATGGTCCCCAAGGAAGAGGCGAGAAAGCCAGGGACTAGGAGAGACTCCGCCTCCAG
The DNA here is from genome assembly GCA_006408675.1 of Madoqua kirkii. Lineage (NCBI taxonomy): Eukaryota > Metazoa > Chordata > Mammalia > Artiodactyla > Bovidae > Madoqua > Madoqua kirkii. The sequence goes on along the minus strand of SJYC01096249.1, from coordinate 25,488 downwards.
GCCTGCCCCCTCGCGGGCGCTCTCCGACCTGATGTGCTGACCACCCAGATCCACAGCAAGGCACCTGCAGGGGCACTCTGCTTTCTGGTCCCTTTAAGTGCCACAGAGAAGCCCTTGTTCTTGGCTACCCAGATTCACCTGTCTTGGATGTGGACTGCATTTCAAACGCGCACATCAAAGTGTGGTCTTAATTCCTCGATGTCAGGAAAGTTCTGAGTCCTTTTGGAGCCTGACCCCTCCCTGGGAGTCACGAGGCCAACTTGGACGGAGGGCGAGAATTCCTCCCTTCTGGCATCTGAGGCCATCCTGTTTCTTTTCATTCCTGACTGGCCTCTCTGTGGGGTAGGCCTCCCGGGCTTCTAAAGGAGGCGGTAAGCCGCGGTCTGAGCTGGATGGCAGGCTTGATCCTAACCGGTGCTGACTCGAGGGTGTGTGAATGCATCCATCAGACCTCCCAGTTGAGGACTTCAGATCTTTAGACCGCCCTGCACGGCAGCCTTCCGCCCCATCGCCTCCCTTCCCCTTGTCTTTGTCCCCTCAGTGACCCCCTCTGACCTTCTGGGTTAAAGGAATTCCTTTCTCCTCCCCAAGCCCTCATTTCTTTTAAGATGCACAGTTTAAAAACAATAATGATCTGGGATTTAAATTCTGGAAGTCAGGGTTGGAAGAGTCCTGGAGCTCATCTAGATCACTCCCATCACGTGACAGCTGGGGAGCCGGAGATCAAGAGGCCTCTGTCACTTCTCCTGATGACAGGATGCAGCTAAGGACCATTTGTCCCAGAGATAGACCTATGGCCTTCGCATCCCTCACAACTGAGACAGCAAATGGGGGAGAGGGTGAGGGGGAGATAGTAGACATGTCTACTGATTGCCATGCACGGGGCTAGACACTCTACAGACTCTCTTCCATCCTTCTCTAAACAAGTCTGTGTTAGGATTATGTCCCTTTTCCAGAACAGAAGACTGGGACTCAGAGAGAGGATGGGAGATGCTCAAGATGACCCCCAGAGTGAGACCTTTGAACTCAGGCTCTTGGCCTGACATTGCCATGACAACAGACTGAAGTGTCAAACTCTTCCTAGGCTAAAACACAACGTGGCTATATTCAATGGAGGGTGAGCTATCATAACCAAAAAGGCAGCCCCAGACACAGAATGACCCCAAGTCAAGGGCCTGGGGTTTGTGCAGTGGAACGCTTATAGGGTGATAATAACTGAAAACTGTCGTTTTCATGACTCATGAAAAAGGCACAGGAAGGATCTGTGCATTCACTTTTGTTTCCTGCTGTGTCAGTGGCAGCACAGCAGAAATAGTGGAAAAGAGAGGCTCTCGACGGCTCATCTGGATGCTGGACGTAGTCTTTAAAAACAGGTGGACTAGAGTTACAATCTCCTGCTCTGAGCCAGTTGGCTGTATGACTTCGAACAATTCACCTACACTCTCAGTGTTACAGTTTCCTCATCAGCAAAATGGGTGTTCTTATTCTGAGGAAGCAGCGTTGCAGGAAGGGTAAATGAAATCATTTGACAAGAGGGCTCCTAGCACGGAAGCTGGTCTGGTGGGGATGCCTGATAAATGAAATAACTTCACGGTCAAGTGTGCAGACTTTGCTTAGGTACTGTGAATCCCATCTCTGCTTTTCCTAGCTATGTGACCTTGGGCAAGTTATTTAACCTCTCCAAACCTCTACACAACTGGGATCAACATCATTTATATCATCGGATTCCTGGGAAGATGGACATAAGTTTCAAATTAATGATATCAATGACAACAATAGCAGCATTAGCAAGCACAAACATATCACCTACTAGGTATCACTTATAAAATGTTTTACATACTTAATCTCGTTTCATCTTAGCAACTGTGAGAGGCTGGGACCATTACTAACCCATTTCACTGATAAGCAAACGGAGGCACAGAGAAAATTTGTTTGGATCTTGCTTCTCACTCAAAATCCATGCCCATAAGTGTGATACACATTCTAGCTGACAGATCACCACCATTATCACCACTTCCATGACTACCGGGCTTCCCTGGTGGCTCAGAGGTTAAAGCGTCTGCCTGCAATGCGGGAGACCTGGGTTCGATCCCTGGGTTGGGAAGATCCCCTGGAGAAGGAAATGGCAATCCACTCCAGTATTCTTGCCTGGAGAATCCCATGGACAGAGAAGCCTAGTAGGTTACAGTCCACGGGGTGGCAAAGAGTCGAGTGACTTCACCTCACCTCCATGACTGCCACTAACATTTCTCTTTCCTTCTTTTAAAGACAGGTCTTCAAGCTAAAGGAAGTTTTATTTCAAGAAGGTATTTTGGTGACAGTCACTGTGTTTTCCATGGAGGGAGGTCTGAAAAACTATGTATGGCCAGGAGACGTTTTATTTTTTTTTGTATTTCAATTTTTTTTTTTTTTGGTAAGGTGAGAGGTGGATCATCTATTATGATTTCATGTTGTTAGAAAGAAAAATAATAATAAACACAACTCCCAGCAGAGCCCATGCTTCCGCCTCTTCCCCTCCTCCTACCAGATGCTATTTTCCTTTTTAGTCAGTGTTGTTCTAAACTCTCATCAGAATATCCACCAAGAAGACATAGCGATTCATCTTCCTGTTTTCCTTTCTCACCTTGGCTGGGAGCAGGCCAGGGCAGCCTGACAGAGGGGCCACAAGGCACGGTGACCCCCGCCCCTCCCAGGGACTGCTGGGGAAATGGATTGATCTCCCCCCTTCCTTATCTACTCACAGATAATTTAGTTATTGGCCCTGGCTCTAAGACAGGGCTGGGGATGCTGTGTCCTGAGCAGAGACAGTGATGCTAATGGCAGGGGGTGGAGGAGAGGAAGGGGGAGGGGAGGTGGTGAGAAAGAGAGCCAGGCTGGGAATGCCTGTGTGTTCCTGTCTGCAAAAGGCAACATGCGGGTCTTTGGCTTTGTTTGCGTAGCTATACATCAGCATCAGGCAGGATTTGAAACCCCAAAACCCTTAAATGGATGTTTGACAAATTGAGGATGCCCCACTGTCAGACAGGGGAAAGGGGCCTTCTGACCCTCAGCACCTCACTCTCATCTCACAAAGGGAGAAACTGACGCCCCCAGGGGAGATCCCAAGCTGCAGCCCAGGCTCTCAAGTCTGAGCTGAGACCCCAGCTCTCCTGAAGAACCCGGGGCGGTAAATCAATATGGCATGAAGAGCCTTCCACAATCACAACCCCTATAATGGCTTAAGTGTCATCTCCGAAGGTAGCACGTTTCCAGCACCCGCTGGAGATATATGACTGAGCGCAAGCCCTGTTGGGGATGCTTCCCATTTTGTCTGACTAATTTGACCATTACCTCCCCTCCTTCAGTTTTTATCAGCAGCCTGTCTGTAGTTTATGACTCAGTGCTTTAGACACAGAATTCCCAACTCTGCGAACAATGCCTCCAGCCAGAGCTGCTCAGGGTGGGGTGCAGAGAGTTATCAGTTTACTGATGATACCACATTTTTTAACCAAAAAACCTCAGGCCTGGGGTATGTTATATGTGAAAAGGGGGAGAAAGGACAAGATAATTTCTACATTGCTGAGTCGCAGCCTCATTGCCTAAGAGGTCTTGTGGGTGGTGTTCCTATTAACAAGCAACTTATTATGTGTTGGGGATGAGGGCTCTGGGGGAGGGACAGTGGGAAAGGGAAGTCCCGGGCTGATGCATAATAACACATTGGCACCTTGGGAATACTTCCGGATGTGTGGGCTTCTGCAGCGTGGATGAGAATGCCACCATAAATCTGCCACCCACCCTCACACTGCTGGTACCAGAGCCAGGGAAAACACCAGCCCAGCTCGATGACCGAGGATCGGGGACAAGAAAACAAACACGGAGGAAAGGAGGAGAGGAAGAAAGCATGGGAAGAAGGAAGGACGGGAGGGAGTGAGGGGTCATTCAGCAAGGGAGGCAGAGTTGCCACAGAGAGAAGGCAGAGAGGCTCTGTCCTTAGTCTGGAGGTGGAATCACAGTTCTTTGAGATGAGTGACCTTGGACAAGTGAAGGCATCCTGTGTGTATGCTCTGGACTCGTGTCCAACTCTTTGTGACCCCGTGGACTGTAGCCCACCAGGCTCCTCCGTCCATGGCATTCTCCAGGCAATAGCGCTGGAGTGGGTTGCCATTTCCTTCTCCAGGGGATCTTCCCAACCCAGGGATCGAACCCAGGTCTCCCACATTAGAGGCAGACGCTTTAACCTCTGAGCCACCAGGGAAGCCCCAGTCTTGTCAGAACTCTTCACAAAACCCCAAGGCCTACAGTCCACCAGGCTCCTTGTCCATGGGATTTGCCAGGCAAAAACATTGGAGCAGGTAGCCATTTCCTGCTCCAGGAGATCTTCCTGGTCCAGGGATCGAACCCGCGTCTCCTGCATGGGCAGGTGGATTCTTTACCCCTACGCCACCTGGGAAGCCCCTTCAGGCATCCTAGGAGGTCTCAGATCCCTTATCTGGATGTAACACACCTCCACCAGCTCATCTTAAACAAAGGTACATGACAAAGGGCAGGCTACCTGGTGAGTATCCACACGGGGTGGGTAGCACTGACATTCACCCCCGCTCAACGCCCACTGAGGGAAGCACTGGGTAATGGCATCATGCACACTCAGCTTGCTAGGAATGGGGCTGGACCTCACCGCGCCAGATGACAATATTCAATATGGCTTCTAAGCGACAATCAGAAGAAACCAACTTTGGCTAAGTCAGGCAAAACGAGCAAACGAGCAAAATCTATTCAAAGAATATTGGATACTCATGGAAGAGTCCCTGGGAGGGCTGGAGCCATGTTTTGAAGGCTGGTTTTGAGTTCTTGTGAAGACATCTCAGAGTTGTGGCTACACAACTGGGTGCCGTCCGTGGTACTTTGGAAACACACGGGTTGTGGCCACTCCCACCATCTTCATCAAATTGGTTTGATTGATGAATCAGAGTCCCTGTGTCTTCTGTGTCATTCTCAGATTGATGTGTCTGATTGGTGATCAGGGGAGAGAGTAGGTCAGATGCCCACATTCAGCTACAAGGAGGACTAGGAGGCAGAGGTGTTGCCATTACTAACTTCTTTTCTTTTCTTTTTTTTTTTAAGTTTTTATTGAATGTGTTACTATATTTCTTCTGTTTCATATTTTGGTTTTCGTGCCACTTGGCATATGGGATCTCAGCTTCTCCACCAGGGACCGAACCCACACCCTCTGCACTGGAAGGCAGAGTCTTCACCGCTGGGTCACCAGGGAAGTCTCTGCATTACCAACTTCTGCAGTGGGGCTCTGCCTCACTATTATTAAACCAAGGAGAGTTCTTTCCTAAATCTAGGAAAGGGATTCAAACAATGTGTCCACAAACATTGGTCAGTATCTGCCGCAATGAATTCCCAGGCCTGCTCCCATTTTCTGGATGAAAACACTGAAGTTCAGCCAAGGTCACATATCTAAGTCATGGTGTCAACCCAAGTCAAGTCTCCTTCGAGCATGTTCTCCCGGCTATCACCTTGACCACCATCTTGACATGTCATGATGAGAACAACCTCCACCCCAGCAACGCCTCCCACATTCCAGCCCCATTCCTCTGACTCATCTAAGCTGGATCTTTTGGGAGCCACAGATTCACTGCCTGTTTTTCCATTATTCTTAGAGGAAGATGTTTTTCTTCCTCTAAAGCCATGGAGTCTGTTCTTGGAATACAGTTCCTAGGCACTGGGATCTCTGGACAGACTCCTTTCTTCCTGGAATGTCCTGTCGCTCAGAGTCCCTAGGATGGACTCCTACATGGTGAGGTGGGGGCGCCTAACTGAGGTGCCTCCTCTAACAGGCAGGGGGAACACAGAGCCTTCCCTGAACACCATCCACGCCACCGACAGTTCTGTATTCCATTCCATTAATTCATTCAGCGAACTGTTTCATAGCAGTATGTTCCTTGCTCACGCTCCCAAAGCTCTACCAGACCAAGGCTGTCTGGTAAAAGCAATATTTTGCAGGAAGCTCACCACCGTAAGCCCGGGAGTCAGACTCTCTGGGTGAAAGTCCCAGCTCTACCGCTTGACTGCATGTCCCTAGTTCACCTCCTCAACGCCTCGGCTTCCCGGTTTGTAAATGCAGGGTACTGAAAGAGTTGTTAGGAGAATGGCACTTTAAGAGATGTGTCCGGCATATGAGAGGTGCTCAGTACATATCATCAGCAACAGCAGAACATTTAGGATCTCCTGGAGGATAATAGTATGTGGAGTAAGTCTAGGGCCCTCCCTGGTGGTACAGTGGCTAAGAATCCATCCGCCAATGCAGGGGACATGGTTTCCCTTGGTCCCGGAAGATTCCACATGCCAGGCAGAACTAAACCCATGAGCCACAACTCCTGAGTCCATGTGCTGAAGCCCCTGAAGCCCGCCTGCCTGAGAGCCTGTGCTCTGCACCAAGAGAAGCCCCTGCTGTGAGATGCCTGTGCTCTGCACCTAGAGAGCAGCCCCCAGAAGGCACAGGCAGAAGGGGCCTGCGCGCAGCAGCGAAGGGCCGGTGCAGCATAAAAAGATGGATGCGCGGATTATCAAACAAGGACAAGATAGAGTAGATCTGGAGCGTGCAAGCCTCATCCTCTTGCTAACTTCCTCATCTTTACCCTTCCCCCTCTTAAGCATTTCAGTGAACACAGCTTGAAAATCAGGATCTATTCCAGTTACTCGGGCCAAAGTGTAGGTGGGGAGGCCATGTCTCTAGAGGTAAAGCAAGAGAGGACCAGACTCAGAGTCTCCCAGGCCCCACTCCTGCAGGCATAACCTGCAGTTATTATTTCCTAAGAAATGGTGAACCTTGTCATAACGTTCATCTCCCCTTTGTACTAGTCTCTAGCAACCGACCCCAAATCTGTGGACCAACAAACGTCATCTGTAATGAGCCAGATGATAAATATTTTAGGCTCTTCAGCCCCTCGGGTCTCTGTTGTGACTACTCAGTTCTACTCAGTAAAAAAGTAGCCACAGATAATAAAAGATGGGTGCACTGTGTTCTAAGCCTTCCCAGGGGGTACAGTGGTAAAGAATCCATCTACCGATGCAGGAGACGCAAGAGACATGGGTTCGATCCCTGGGTCTGGACGATCCCCTGGAGGAGGGTATGGCAACCCACTCTGGTATTCCAGCCTGGAGAATTCCATGGACAGAGGAGCCTGGCGGGCTACAGTCTATGAGGTCACAAAGAGTCAGACACGGCTGAGCGTCCATGAATGGTGTTGCATTCTGTGTTAGATGCTTAGTCGTGTCTGACTCTTTGCGACTCCATGGACTGTAGGTTGCCAGGCTAATACAGTTCCTAGGCACTGGGATCTCTGGACAGACTCCTTTCTTCCTGGAATGTCCTGTCGCTCAGAGTCCCTAGGATGGACTCCTACATGGTGAGGTGGGGGCGCCTAACTGAGGTGCCTCCTCTAACAGGCAGGGGGAACACAGAGCCTTCCCTGAACACCATCCACGCCACCGACAGTTCTGTATTCCATTCCATTAATTCATTCAGCGAACTGTTTCATAGCAGTATGTTCCTTGCTCACGCTCCCAAAGCTCTACCAGACCAAGGCTGTCTGGTAAAAGCAATATTTTGCAGGAAGCTCACCACCGTAAGCCCGGGAGTCAGACTCTCTGGGTGAAAGTCCCAGCTCTACCGCTTGACTGCATGTCCCTAGTTCACCTCCTCAACGCCTCGGCTTCCCGGTTTGTAAATGCAGGGTACTGAAAGAGTTGTTAGGAGAATGGCACTTTAAGAGATGTGTCCGGCATATGAGAGGTGCTCAGTACATATCATCAGCAACAGCAGAACATTTAGGATCTCCTGGAGGATAATAGTATGTGGAGTAAGTCTAGGGCCCTCCCTGGTGGTACAGTGGCTAAGAATCCATCCGCCAATGCAGGGGACATGGTTTCCCTTGGTCCCGGAAGATTCCACATGCCAGGCAGTAACTAAACCCATGAGCCACAACTCCTGAGTCCATGTGCTGAAGCCCCTGAAGCCCGCCTGCCTGAGAGCCTGTGCTCTGCACCAAGAGAAGCCCCTGCTGTGAGATGCCTGTGCTCTGCACCTAGAGAGCAGCCCCCAGAAGGCACAGGCAGAAGGGGCCTGCGCGCAGCAGCGAAGGGCCGGTGCAGCATAAAAAGATGGATGCGCGGATTATCAAACAAGGACAAGATAGAGTAGATCTGGAGCGTGCAAGCCTCATCCTCTTGCTAACTTCCTCATCTTTACCCTTCCCCCTCTTAAGCATTTCAGTGAACACAGCTTGAAAATCAGGATCTATTCCAGTTACTCGGGCCAAAGTGTAGGTGGGGAGGCCATGTCTCTAGAGGTAAAGCAAGAGAGGACCAGACTCAGAGTCTCCCAGGCCCCACTCCTGCAGGCATAACCTGCAGTTATTATTTCCTAAGAAATGGTGAACCTTGTCATAACGTTCATCTCCCCTTTGTACTAGTCTCTAGCAACCGACCCCAAATCTGTGGACCAACAAACGTCATCTGTAATGAGCCAGATGATAAATATTTTAGGCTCTTCAGCCCCTCGGGTCTCTGTTGTGACTACTCAGTTCTACTCAGTAAAAAAGTAGCCACAGATAATAAAAGATGGGTGCACTGTGTTCTAAGCCTTCCCAGGGGGTACAGTGGTAAAGAATCCATCTACCGATGCAGGAGACGCAAGAGACATGGGTTCGATCCCTGGGTCTGGACGATCCCCTGGAGGAGGGTATGGCAACCCACTCTGGTATTCCAGTCTGGAGAATTCCATGGACAGAGGAGCCTGGCGGGCTACAGTCTATGAGGTCACAAAGAGTCAGACACGGCTGAGCGTCCATGAATGGTGTTGCATTCTGTGTTAGATGCTTAGTCGTGTCTGACTCTTTGCGACTCCATGGACTGTAGGTTGCCAGGCTCCTCTGTCCATGGGATTCTCCACGTAAGAATACTGGAGTGGGTTGCCATTTCCTTCTCCAGGGGATCTACCCAACCCAGGGATCAAACTCAGTTCTCCCACATTGCAGGCAGACTCTTTATGATCTGAGCCACCAGGGAGGTCCCTGGTACATTCTAGAAAACTTTATTTACAAATATAGGCAGTAGACCAGTTCCAGTTCATGGGCTGTAACTTGCAGACCCGTTCCACAGACCATGCCATCCTAATTTCACCACATTCCAACTCTGCCCAGAAGCCCTTGAGCCACATGCCATCTTAATGCTAGCACAATGGGTGGGCATCATCCAGCAAGATCTGAGTGTACTGTTGGGTGTGATGAGGATGATGTCCATGGTGAGAGATGGGTCAAGCAGTGCTCACAATTACGAGAAATAGTCACACACTTTGAAAACCACACAGCGGAAGTGCAGCTAAGGCTTTTAGAGAGCACCTGATACAATCCTTTCAATGTATGGGAGGTCGACCAGAAGTTCAGACTAGGGAGGTGACTTGGCCAGTTTCAACTAACATGTTCTCAGCATAGCTGAGACCAGAGTGCCTGGTTTTCTGACATTTAATCCAAGGCTCTTTCTACTATACCACTAGGTTCATATCAAGATTTTATTATGAATTACACTCAAATCAAGAGGGGGGGAGCTAGAAATCTGAGCTTCTTTGCTTGGAAACTCTGCCATCCTTCCCTCTTCCATATCTTCCTTTTCCTCCATCCACAAACAGGTGTGGGCACCTCTGTTGTGTTGCTCAGCCCTCACTTGGTGCCAAGGAGAAAATAAGTGGTCAATAAACATGTCTGAGAATGGAACACACCGTAAATGATATGTGGTAAAGAGCTCACAGCATGCCGGGAGAACGGAGGTCTAAAAGCTGCTCTGTGATGTGCTGGGAACAGCAGAACCAGTGACATTTCCTCTCCTTCAGTCCTCCAAGAAAACTGCCTTTCGGAGAGAAATCTTCCCACCCAGGGTTTCCTCCTTCCCTTAGACGGAGCACCTCTGTCTTTTGTACTTGCAATGAATTGTGATTAGTTTTCACCTCCAGCCCAGGGGATTAGGCAGGGGACCTTTGATCTTCAGGTATCGATTTGCATCTTAAAGGAAGCATGAGCTCATCTGGGCCAGCTCAAAATTCCATCCCTGCCCCCCAACCCCTGTCTGTTTACCAACCCCCCAGGCTGACCAGGGGCCTCCCAAGTGGGGCTAAAACAACAAGACCAGCCAGACTCCAAAAACAAATTTCCCATCTGACTCCGTGAAGGTGGGAAAAGGACATTTGCTTTCTAAACGTGGGCTGGTCTGTGATTCCTCTTCCTCAAGTCAGAGAGCCTGGATCCTGACTGGAGGCTGTGGCGCAAAATGAACTGAACAAGAATCAGACAAGATCAGGTTCAAGTCCTGGTCCTGTCTTCAAGCCTAACCTGTGTGACTCTGGACACGTTTTACAAGCTCTCTGGCATCTACATTTTTCTCATCTCTAAAGAAAGAATAAAAGCCTTAAACGTCTATTCAAATAATAACCATCCCAGACAGTCCGCATGAAGAAGAGCAATAAATGTAAGATGAAGCTAGATCACAAGGGTTCTCCATGACCACCATCATCTATGAGAACATAAGCTCCAGGAGAGCAGAATACCTGCCCTCTGTCTATCTGTTTCCGTGGCTGTATTCACTAGCGCCTAAAACAGAGTCTGGCTCCCAAGAGGTACTCAATACATACGCGTGACAGATCATCATGTAGTTATAACCATTGCTATTGGTGTAACTGACTAGCCATCCAGCACTGTCCACTTGTCCAGCGAGGCCCAGAGAAAGGGCAGACTTACCAATGCAATTGAAGGAGGCTTCCTGCCGACAGAAGAGCGAGCAGCCGTCCCCGTTGATCTTATTCATGTCGTCACACTCCTCACCTCGGCCTCTGCAGAACGGATATGGAAGGGAAATTTGTCATATCAGCTTCAGAAGCCCAACTGGGACATGGAAAAGCCCTCTGGGGGCTAGGAACTTTTTGGTTAGGTCTCAGACAAGTCCCTTCCCCTGCTGAGTTGCTGTTTCTTCCAAACAATGTAAATTTGTGAAGTCCTTATATCTGTCCTACTGTGTGTTTCTCATGACAAAGCAGAATTCCTGCTTCAGACTCATTCGCTCTGTTAAGTTAGTAAGTCAGAGGGGAGGAAGAAGAGGACACACCAGTGAACCAGACTTTGTTACTATGTCCAGGAAATCCCCTGGACTGAAGGGGATTTAGGAGTTTCTAAGGTATAAATTGGCTTCCCTGGTGGCTCAGAGGTTAAAGCATCTGCCTGCAATGTGGAAGACCTGTGTTCGATCCCTGGGTTGAGAAGATTCCCCTGGAGAAGGAAATGGCAACCCACTCCAGTATTCTTGTCTGGTGAATCCCATGGATGGAGGAGCCTGGTGGGCTATAGTCCACGGGGTCGCAAAGAGTCAGACACAACTGAGCGACTTCACTTCACTTCACTTCTTCAAGGTATAAATGCTGCTCTTCCGTGGGCCCTGCTCTGGCCCTTCTGTCATAACCCCAGTGGACGTGAAGGTAGTTTTTTCTCCTGCACACATTCAGACTTGATCTTCCTCAGACCAGAGAACACCGCCCTCTCCGTTAGGGGTGTCATTTCATGGTGTCAAGAACTCTAAGGCCTGGAATCTATGCTGCTAGGAAATAAAAATGCCTCCTCCTACTTTAAGGAATTGTTTCCATCACCAAAGGATGATTTTGCAGTGATTAGGATGGGCCGAAAATGAGCCACACTCTTTGAATTAGGTCTAGAAGAGAAGGAGGATTAACAACAGAAAGACTGGATATGTTACCACTTCCTGGAAAATTCCCATCCCTTTAGTCACAGAAAGTTGGGTTTAGAGCCCCGTGTTCCCAACTAATTGTGTGATCTGGGACAAGGCCCTTAGTAGGGCTCTCCAACCTCTGGCCCCTAATGCCTGATGATCTGAAGCGGGGCTGATGCAATAATAATAAAGTGCACAATAAATGAAATGAGCTTTAGTCATCCCGAAACCACTCCCACCCTGCTAGTCCATGGAAAAAGTGTCTTCCACGAAACCTGTCCCTAGTGCCACAAAGGTGGGGGACTGCTGGTTAATCGCTCTCTGTCCCTTTGACAATTTACACCAACAAAACTTGAAAACAAACTTTCCACTGTTTAGCCACAGTAAGCACATTTCAGGTCCTCAATAGCTGGATGGAGCAAGTGGCAACTGGATCAGACAGCACAGAATCTATTTCCACTATTGTAGAAAAGTCCCCGGAACGGTGCTATTCTGGATGTTGAATCTCAGTTTTCTCATGAGTTAAGATGGAGATAATTATACCTACTCCTTAGCTTCGGTGCAAACATGGAAGGTAACTTAAGGGGGCAGGCCAGGTTTGCCACATACAGGGACAATCAGAGAGGCACAGTCCCCGCGCCCACCCACCTGTCCTGGGATGTCTCTGTAGAGCATGTGGCAGTTGTCCCTCCTTCCCCAGAGACCGGCTGGGAGCCCAGCCTGAAAGAGGCCTCAGACTTTGCCTTTCACCCGGGTAATTAACACAGGGAAAAGTTTGTTGCTTTTAGGAAGTGTCAAGAGTACCAGGATGGGGCCTTGTAATCAGTGCTTACGATGACTAGGACATTGCATTGATCTCTGAAGAGCCCCTCAACTTCTCTCCTGCTTGCAAAGCCCTTAGCAAAGAATTCTATACTCCAAGCTGGGCCCATATTCAAGCAAATCTTCACACTGGAAATCAGTGATGGCCTTGTGATTCTTAACTATTTCATAGGTTATCTGGGGAGAGAATTTTTTTTTTTTTAAACCTGGGCTGGTTTCCCTAAGCCACAAAGAATACTTCTAACCCTCCTTCCCTCACCACCCAAACAGTATGTTCTATTGGTTTAAGCAAAACATTAGGGTCACCACAAATATCTTCTAGGCATGCCAGATCTATCATTAGATAGACAAGTTCTGAGAAACCTTCTTTGACCTCCCGGGCTAGAGTGGGTGGCCATCTTCTTTGAGTCCAAAGACAAGGGGCTCCATCTATCACAGCACTTGTCAAACCAACTACCTTTGCCTGTTACTTGAGAGCACCCCACCCTAGGCTTCAGGAAGCCCAAGGAGGGGACAGAGTCTTTGTCATCCTAGCACCCTGATGCCTGGCACAGTGTCTGGGAAAGAGGAAATAGCACGTAGCTATCTCTTCCCTTGTTAGTTCTGTGGCACCATCGGTCACGGCAAGGCAATGGAAAATCCAGATGAGAATGTGGGTCCGAGGCCTCCACCTTGGTTGTGCTCCTTACTGGGTACGGAAGCTTTAGAAAGCCATTTTAATCTTTGGGGCAAGGCATCTCTTTTGTGAAGTAAGGTGATCAGGCCTGTCTCACATGGTTGTTGGAAGGACCCGAGGAGATGACCGTGCAGCCAGTGCCTCCCGCCTAGTGGAGTCTCAATAAACATTTATAATTATCATTATAGTAGTCATCCAGGGCTTTTATCCATCAGGGGCCTCACTGAGTATTGAGTCTATCTGTATTTCTTTGTAAATTCCTTTGCACATATACAGCAAATCAGCATGTATCATCCCATGAAAAATCCAATTAGTGAAGATGACAGCCCTTCTTACACTCACAGTTTATTTTATTTTATTTGTTTGCTTAGGTAATCATCCATAAGTTGCATTCAGTTTTCTTCCAACTCTGTCAACAACTATTTGGTACCTGCAAGTAATTCAATACCTATTTGATGTCTATGAAGGTTATTAACCCTAGGTATAAAATACTAAAAAACTTTGCTCAGAGTGATGTTTAAATTACTACTACCACTAGCAGTTTTGGGTCAGTGAAAATATTGTTTGCAGTGTTTTCTCAGCATATCTATGAAAAGTCAAAGTGTTAGTCATTCAGTCTTGTCTGACTCTTTGAGATCCCATGGACTGTAGCCTGCCAGACTCCTCTGTCCAGGGATTCTCCAAGCAAGAATAGTAAGTGGGTTGCCATTTCCTATTCCAAGGGATCTTCCCGACCCAGGGATTAAACTCGAGTCTCCTGCACTGTGGGAATATTCTTTACCATCTGAGCCATCAAGGAAGCTCTATCTATATCTGACTCCAAAATGGACAGACAGAATTGTAGACCAGATCCTACATGTAGTGAGTTTCTTATTTATTCCTCTTGCTAAATTAAAAAATCCCAAGTCACAATTATGGGTTGTTGGCAATGACCCTGACTGTTTCCTGGATGTTCTGGATATGTAGCTTAATCTTGGACCCACAGGATGCAGCACTTTCCCTGGAGATGATCCTGTTCACTTGCTTAAGGTTCTGTCAGCCAACAGCTGTATCAAAAGTGAGAGGTCAATGCCTTCATGTGGAAGTAAACAGTGAGTATCTTCCCTTTGCCCATTTTTGTTACATTAAGTGCCTGAAACCGTATCTTTATGTTGGACGTTGCACTTGGATAAGGATCTTAAATGCATGCAATAGCACATCATCAATGTCAATCTCTGACAAGTGTGGAGTTTTATTTTGTATGCTTGAGGAGTAAAATCTTGGCAATCAAGGGGTTTGTATCATAATTCAACACTTAAAAATCCTTATTATTACCCCCCTCCATATTGAAATCTAGATAATTCAGCTTTGAAATTATAAATCCAGGACGTTTAAGATGTGTATATATATATATACACACACACCTGAGCTACATCACTTCAGCAAATCACTTGAAATTGCACAAATAAGCAATATTAGTCTTTATCAGTTAATAGTAACAAAAAAAAAAGTCACTCAATATTTCAAAAACTTGACTTAGTACCCTGCTGGTAGCAGCTGGTTTATTTCAGGGTGTTTAGGGGAGCAGTGTCTTGCACATACTGCTATCCCTTTGCACAATAAGTCGGGCAGATGTAACTCACTGGCCGGCATCTGATCATATTCTCAACATCTGCTTTTCCCTTCAGTGCTAAGCCATGATCAGAAGGCAAACTGCTGGCCAATAGTGGGTGTCTGTGCGAATGCGTATTCACGTGCACACTCTTTCTCTGCATCCTTGCATTATCCTTGCTGTCCTCCTAGCTGGTCCTCTCATTCCGTAGCAGCTTTCCAGTGGATGTTACATACCATAAGATCATCAGCATCCAATTAAACTGCTCTTGACCTCTAGCAGTAATGTCAATGATAAACCAATGAAAGAACCACTGAGTCCTTTTCTTTCATTATATGAACTATACCTACGAATCGATTCATGTTCTGCACATCAGTGAAATAAAGTCTCTTTGTAGTGCCCCTCCCCCTACAGAAATAGTAATTGCAATCCCCTGCACAGATGCTTTGTGACACCCAATGGTGTCATTTAATGAAGGAATTTTGCTGATAGCACGTTGTGTCATCTCCATATGTAATGTTTATTATTAAATCTGCCAATAGTTTTTAAAGTCCCTTAGCAGTAGTGTGATTTGTCACTGTGATTGCATAAAGAACACAGATTTAGCAATAAGGAGTGTAATTGTGAATGAATCTTGGTCTCTTTTTCATCTTCAGGGCCAAAATTATTTAATTCAGTGACAAGATATTTTTGTGCTTACTCTGGAGGGGAAAAAAAACAAGCCCAAAGATTTCCTTTTTTTTTTTTCAACAATATAAAAGTCTTGATGGGTTCTCGCCACTTTCTCTGTTGCGTAACATCTTGCCCTGTGGACAGGGGATGAATGGACTGATGATCCGATAAAATCCAGTTTCTAGACACACAGCTTTATATCTTCTAATCACACTTTTCCTTTCTTTTGGCTGCTTGCGTGGAATCTTTACACTTACTGATTCATTTGCCTCCGGTACTTATAGTCATATTCAGTGTTCACTCTAGAGGACTGTTTACTATTTATGGTTTCAGCATTACAGAGAGTTGAAATATTTTGCTGTTTTTATGAGACTCTGACCCATTTTGTAAATTGTTGATATTACACAATAGAAATAATAAATAAACTTTCAGTTTTAATAAATGGAAACGGTAACCAGCAAAGAATGTAAAAGTGTTCTCACGTAGGCCCTGTATCCTATTACCTGAATGTGGACATACTTAGGACATACTTAGGAACAACAGCACAGTGGTAGTCAGTGCAGAATGGTAGCTCTGTGGAAATCTTACATTATTACACATTTGAGAGCTGTGTTTACTCAAAAAAGAGTCACTGCTTTTCTTCTGAGGCCTGCGAACTACTTGCAGATGAGTCGAGCTGCAGATTGCTGGGGCTCCCGCACAGCTCACACCCTGAAGGGTAGCCCATAAGCACTTCTCTTTGGCACCCTGACCACCTTCTGGCCAAATTAGCCTTACCCCCGCCCCCTCTGTAGCGAGACCTACTCACCTCTGGATGACGCCGTCACCGCAGTACCCGCTTCCATGGATGTACGTGGCAGCGGGTGATGGCTCACTCTCTTTACTTCCTGAAATAGCGATGACCCAATACTGGTACCTACTGCCAAGATGTACATCTCGGAAAACATAAGGACATAAGGAAGACTATTAATCATGCAGATGCAAGGCTGGGGACAGACAAAATGGATCCCCTTGAGTACATTTCTACTAGTCTGGCTTGTTTTTGATACCATCTGCATATTTAATTATTCAACAATTTTTATTTGTTTTTTATACATTTTATTGAAGCATAGTTGATTTCCAACGTTATATTAATTTCTGCTGTATACCAAAGTGGCTCCTTTCTACACATATAAACATTCTTTTTCATATTCTTTTCCATTATGGTTTGTTACAGGAGATTAAATATAGCTCCCTGGGCTGTACAGTAGGACCTTGTTTACTCATCCTGCACATACTAGGTCGCATCTGATAATCCCAAGTTTGCAATCCTTCCCTCCCCCATCCCACTCTCCTTTGGCAACCACGAGAATGTTCTCTATGTCTATGAGTCTGTTTCTGTTTGGCTGAAATGTTCATTTGCGTCACATTTTAGAATCCACACATAAGTTAGTTATCCAGTAATTTTTCATGTCTACTGTGATGAAGCCACTCTCTCACCTATGATGGGCTATCCTAAAATGTAGCATCAACTGACGTACAGCCATGAATATTACCAGGTGGCGCTAGTGGAAAAGAATCTGCCTGCCAGTGTAGGAGACACAAGAGATATGAGTTCGATCCCTGGCTGGAGTAGAAAGTGGCAACCACTCCAGTGTTCTTGCCTGGAAAATTCCACCAACAGAAGAGCCTGGGGGGCTACAGTCCACGGGGCCGCAAAGACTTGGACATGACTGAACTACTGAGCACTTTTTATCTTTAATTTAATCACTAGAATAACCCTGGTGGATAAGAATTGGATGGTATATGGCCCATAACGAAGATGTCTTGCAGAATGCCGTCCAGGAAAAATAAATGGGATGAGTAAAAGCACAGAGGTGGGAAAGCACCAGGCCAGATTCTGTGGGCACTGTCTGATCGTTGCCCTCACGCTAAGATCTGAGCGGAAACCCCACATAAGCGAGCAAGCCCTTCCCTTAGGTTCACACCCAACGACTATCCCTGCCACTTGCTCCGCCCTGTGCTTCTCACTCTCGACTAAAATAATAATAATAGCAGCAGCTATTAAATGAATGTCAAGCCTGGGGCTAAGCACTTTCTGTGTGTTTTCTCATTTGAGAATCAAAACAACACTACATGCATACTAGTAGTTTCATGTTTATGTTACAGATGATGAGTCTGAGGCATAAAGAGATTAAGCATCTTGCTTACAACCATACAGCGTTAAATTATATCCTGCACTCTGCCTCCCTAATTCCTAGCTCAGGTCAGCTTGAACAATTTCACTCCTTGCAAAGAGAAATCTTGTTCTGCAATTGCAATTCCAGGCTTTGGTTCCTGCTAGATTTCCAGTTTGCCTAGATTGCATCTCTCCTCTGCTCTCAAGACCCCACAGAGCAATGCCTGTTCCACTTTCCTGGCACTCAACCTCATACCAGATCACCTTCCTCCCTTTCTGATCTCTTCTCAGCTCCTTACTTGAATTCCCTGCCATGGAAGGAACCTGGATACTGGCAATTATCCTCCAGGGCAAAGACATATTTATTCACATGACCAAATCACCATCCCCATTTCCTTTTTGACCATTTTCAAAGGGAAATATTATTCTTCTCTTTCATCTCCCTCTGCACCAATTAATTATTTTTTAATAATAAAAATGTGTCATAGGAAAAAAGAATGTACAAAATGGTAATAAAGAGAATTCCTATCAGATTCCAGAGTTGGGGTGAGGGGGATTCATAAACAAAAGGATGGTGTCAAAAAATTTCACGTCCTCCTGCCCATCTGTTGTTTCAGCTGCTGATCGGGCTGGGGCTGTTTGGATAAGGCCAATAAGATAACAGGTGTGGTGACAACAGACAGTATCTCCTGACTCTCAACGCAATGACGAGCTAGAGTTCATGAGCACTGAAGAAGGCTCCCGAAGAACATGAGCCTTCTGAGAATGCTGGACTTATGACCCAACAGAGGGCTTGTTTTAGCACTGCTAGAGCAGGGAAGATTTAGCAGCACTGTGTCAATGAAAGTTAAGTAGGCAAGATGCATAAAAATCCTGAGATATTATATGTATAACTGTACAAATAATGCTTGCCTTGTAAACCTCTGGACTGCTAATTTGTTGATATAATTAGAGGATTTTATAAAAGTTTATTGGCTATTTGAACCACCTCTAGACCAATGAATGCATCTGACATGTGCTCTATTGTACATTATTTTTGCTTTAAAATATGGAGGCTGGGACTTCCTGGAGGTCCAGTGGCTAAGAATCCACCTTGCAATACCAAGGACATGGGTTTGATCCCTGGTCAGGGAACTAAGCTCCCACATGCCCCAGGGCAACTGGGTTCATGCGCAGCAACTACTGAGCCTGTGCACTTCAGAGCCCCACACAGCACAACAGGAAAGTGTGTGTGCCGCAAACACAAGAGTCCACATGATGTAACAGAGATCCGGCAGGCCACAACCAAGACTCGACACCGGCAAATGGATAAAATAAAAATAAGAGGCATGAAGGTATGTTTTACATTAAATAATTATGGCCCATTAGGGAATCAAATTTAAAAAATTTCTACAGGCTACCTCCCAGGTTCCTGGGGCATATGGTCACTGTCTGAGGCAGACAGAGCACTTGGGTGGAAAAGCGTGAGACTGTGAAGATTCCGTCTCTATCTTGTGTGTTTCATTCATGGTGTGCACTCAAATGATTTATGCCGGATGATATTTAGGGGCTCTGCTAATATTTGTGACTGTTTTCTCCCCCACCTTGCCTGGCCTCCTCCCCTCTCCCTCCTCCTCAGTCTCAGTAAACACCACTTTGAGGTGAGCAAACGCAAGTTTCCATCCTGGCTTCCTCCCTTGCTCCCTGAGAAGTCATAGGCGGGTGTTCCAGTGCTCTGAGCCTATTTCAAATTAGTCAGAAGCCTGGTTTCACAGCATCTTCCCACAGGTTGAATGTGAGAACACATAACGCACCTATGTGCCCAGCCAACAATAACTTGTTAACAAATGCTAACCTGTTATTATTAAGCTAAATTATCAACATTCTCATGCACTGAGAGTTTTGCTATGCTCTCTTTAATAGAAGGAATGGAGTGACAGATAACTATATATAAACTTGGTTTGGTAAACTCATGGAGATGAATAAGACAATCGTCTATCATGTGAGTTCTATCATCTATCCTTGGTTCGATGGAAAGTCTCTTTTCTGCCACAGTGTTTGGCCAGAGCACCCTCAGGGCATGCAGCTCTCTCTCTTTTTCTCTTTCTAGGAGGCTGTTTCAACTTTTGAAATCTCTGGATCCCAGAAGGTTTGTCTTTACCCTGGGGCAAAATAGATTCCCCAGTAACTTCCGCCACTGTGCTTCTTATTACCTGCGGGCAGTACACAGAAAGTGTCTGATTGTAGAGAAACCTTAATACCCTCCTTCCAAACACTGCGTGCCTGGCACATGCACGATTCTCTCTCAGAAGCCTGACAGTGGCTCTTAGGAGCAGGGGTTGTTATCCCAAGATTTCACATAGGAAATTAGAATTTCCCGTCATTAATAGGATGAGAAGGAAAATAAGGGCAAAAAATGCTATGAAAAAGATTGTATTTTCCCACTTAAGAATTCCTGTGATAAAACTGTATTTTCTCCAAGTTAAAGTCACAATGAATGCTAAACCAGGGCTCTTTTCTCAAGAGCCTAACGTGGAAGAGAATTTTTTGAGGACAGGCTACGGCTTCTGAAGGCTTTGCTGGAGGATAGGACCTATTTCCTGGTTGGCCTGAAGCCAACGTGGGGCGTTTATGTCCGGTTGTTCCTTTTAGCTGCTCTGAAAACCATCTGGAAAGTCTTAATGCTGTCACTGAAACTCCTTCCCCTCCTGAGTCTCCCACATCCAGGCAGACCCTAAGCCTTGTCAACTTCCCCCATCCAACAGCTCCCATGTCCTTTCCTGTGCGTCCTTGCTGCCACCTATATCCCAACCTTGACAGCTCTGGCTCGCCCTCTTGCCTCGAGCATCTCCCCTTTCCAGTCATGCCAACACCATCAGAATATTCTTAATCCAAAGCTACTCTCCAGCTCAAAGCCTCCCCATATAGGACAGTGATGGGAACATGCCTCCACCTTGAACTTTCTATTTCTCTTGGTTTAAAACTAAAATTTTACCACTTCATCCGAAACACAATTAGCTTCATCACTTCTGATTTCTCTCATAGAGTTCTGAGTGACAGTTTATTTTAAAGCTAACCTCCACCAGAATTCAATCATTAATGCATCACATCTCAGATAAATTTCAGGCTTTTAACTAGTAAGTTTAAACGGCAGTATCTAAATGTGATGAGATTGGTTGGCTGGTTTTGAAGGGTGGCTTGTTTGGCATCCTTGGAATGCCTTTTTTAAAAAATGTTTTTATGTTTAACCATCATTGTTTCACAAATGTCTCAAATGATACATCTGCCTTAAGTTTGCATCTCTGGTGATCTGAAATAAAAACACTGACATTTCTAAGTGGTATGACTTTTCCTCAGAAATGTATTGATGGTGATGTGCATCAAATTTGGAGCACAACCTGAAAGTAAATTTAGTTATAGATTATAAATATCACTATCTTAAAAATATATATATTATTAAGGAGTCTAAACACACCATGACCGAGCTTTTGGTAAAAATGTCAATTTCTTAAAATGCTGGTGTGCAATTAGTATCATGACAGGTCAATTAAAACCCCGTCTGAAATCTACAAGCAAGCCACTTTCTTCCTTTCAGTCTGTTTTCCTACCTTTTAATTAAGATGTATGATTCTTGTCCCATGCCACTGTGAAGACAAGATGAGAGCTACAAGAGTACCTCAGGAGAAAGAGGGTGGGGGAACGTCATTTCACAATGAAATACCCCGTTTTCCTTGCTCCGGGAAATTCTCTCTGAGCCCCTTGACTCCTCCTTATTGACTTCCTATTGTTTCCATATCCTATCATTCATTTATCATACGCACTCTATAGTCTGTGTAACTGAACTGTATCATACTTTTTTGATGCCCTACTTCTGCAATAATTATAGCAATTGTAGTTTCCATTTGTTGGCTATTTATCACATGCCAGGCACTATGCCTGGCACTTCATATGAATAACATCATTTAAGCAAAACAGCAGTCCTGTGAATATTTACTATGAAAAGATTTTAGGTGAGGGAACAAACACCCAGAGAGGGGAAGCTACCTGCCTTCAGTCACGCTGCGTTTGTCTCAGGACAGGAACTTAAGCAAGTCTGACTAATTCCATCCCAAGACAGTGCTCTCTGGAGGTGAGGACTCTGGCTGTTATAAACCAGAAAAGACAGCAGAGGTGAAAAGATCAAGTTTTTGAATCATGTAGCATCTGCATACAAAGACCAGTTGGAAAGTTCTAGGAGTCAGGAGAGACACACATTCTCTTAAACACCATGAATGGCTCACTCATCATGGGCAAGCCATTCCTTCTCTCTGATCATCCATTTCTTCCTCTACAAAATGGGGATCTGAGAAAAATGTGACAAGCAGCTCTAATTTAACGAGGAATGTGGTGTTGCATCTTCCTGCCACAGGCTTTGCTACAAGCTAGAAGCTGCCTCAGCACTTAAAATTCTGCGTTGAGAAGGATGTAGTTCTAAGTCTGCCACCCAGATTGACTAAGCTGGGAGACATGGTAGGGGGGGACCACCTAGGATGCCCTGGCTCAGGAAGAGCCCAAGTATTCCAGGGCTGCCTTGGGCTAAGGATAAGAGGGTAATCCCTGGGTGCTTCATACACCAGCTTCCAGCCACGGGTAGAGAAGGAAACAATCACTTTTGGAGCCTGAGATGATGTGCCCAGGCACACTATACATACCATTAGTATTGTGTTGATTAGAAAATATATTAATCATGTAGAGAAATACAAAGAACATTATAACAAATCCCCATAGACTTGCCACCCAGCTTTGTCAAATGAAAACTGTTTGCCATGTTTTCTTCCTCTTTTTGGGCGGGGGGAGCAGGGGAAGAAATAAAATATGCTGTTTTATATTTTTTGTTTTCCATCCACCATTTCTCTTTCACATGAGTATTTTTATAGTTCTTGTGCCTCTGTGTTGCTCTGCATGTTTTAAACTGCCTAGGTGTTTTATTACTACATTTATTATTGTGTAGCTGTTTAAATCCAGCATTGTTTTTGAGATCACACATATTGATCATATAGATCAATGCAGTAATATACTTCCTTTGATCATTCTTTTCCTGATAGGCACCCAGATTATATCTCTGTCATTATTACTATCATCGTTAGTAATCTTTTTATTTTTTATTTCTAATAACATTGCTTTAAACATACATGTTCACGTTCCTTTGCACATAAAACATGAGTGTCTGCAGGAAATACATCTAAAGTGGTATTGCTAGGCTGAAGATAATTGCATCTTCAACTTTATTCAGTTAGATATTGCTAAATTACTCTCCAAAAGTGTACTGATCAGCACACCTACCAATGGATTTTCCATTGTTCCAGGTCCCTGGCAGCACTAGGTTCTACCAAACATGTAGCTTTGTAGCTAGTCTGATGGGTATTAAATGATATTTGGGCTTCCCTGGTGGCTCAGATGGTAAAGAATCTCCCTGCAATGCAGGAGATGTGATTTCAATCCCTGGGTCAGAAAGATGCCCTAGAGAAGGAAATGGCAACCCATTCCAGTACTCTTGCCTGGAGAATCCCATGGACAGAGGAGCCCGGTGGGCTGTAGTCCACGGGGTCACAAAGAGTCAGAAATGACTGATAGACTAACGCTTTAGGGGCCTCCCTGATTACTAACAAGCCTGAGTATCATTTCAGGTGTTTGTTGACAACATATGTTTCTACCTGTGTTGACTGACTGCTCATCACTCTGGCCTATTTTAAATTGGGTTCTTTTGTCTTTGTTGATATGCCATGCATTTATAGATACTGGATATTGATTCCTTGCAATTTGTTTTTTCATCCTGTTTAGGTTGTTTTGTTGAATAACAATTTTTGATCATTTCCTTCATGGTTTGATCTTCTTATAGATTGTTAAATAAACGTTTCTTTACTCCAAGGTATTCACAAATGCAAGTAAGTAGTCTCCCCTATTTTCTTCCAATAGTTTTAAGTTTTAATTTTTACATGTATGGCTTCAATCAACTACAAACAGTTTTTAAAATGATGGTGATAAGGATTGTTTCTCCCCAAATAGAGATGAATCATTTGTCTGACATTATTTATGTAAAACTTAATCCTTTCACTACTGAATTGTGACACATTCTTTTGCCATATATCATTCAGAACTTAGATAAGCTTTCTTTTTTGCCGGGGGAAGTGGAGGGAGCATTTGCCTTGTTTCATTAGTTTATTTTTTTCCTATTATCTTATCAATAGCAGTTCGTCTTAATTTCCATAGTTTTAGAAAAGTCTTAATTTGTCTACAAGTCCACGCTATACTTTGGTTTTCTCCATCAAAAGACCCTTTTACTCTTTCAAGTGAATTTTTAGTTTCATTTCTGAAATGACTGTTGGGATTTTAATTCCAATTTCATTGAATTTATAGATGCATTTGAGAATAAAATACTTCTTTATGACATTGTATCCTCCCATTTAACTATATAGTTTATATTTATTAGGTCTCCTTTTATGATTTCAGTAAAGTTTTTAAAGCTTTTTTCATAAAAACTGTGATGATTTTTTATTATGGGTATATTCCTAACTCTAAGCATTTTATGAATGTCAGTGCCATAGTAAATGGTAGCTTTATCTCTCTATCTACCCATCCACATATATAAACATATTTGCATGTATATCTATATTTGCATCTTCATAGCTTAGAGCTCACAAAAATAATTTATAGATTGATATTCTATTCATCAGCCCTCAGAAGCTGTTTTATTAGTTCCACTAATTTGTTGATTCTTATTAATTTTTCTATGCAGTCTTTTATAGACGAGGGTCATGATAGTCTAGTTTCTCCCTTTTCAATCCTCAGAAATTTTGTTGATATTTTTTTGCCTAGCTGGGTCAGGTAGGACCAATGGTGTTACTGGTTTTGTTTTTTTATCATGAAGGGACTTGATTTTGTTAAGAGTTTTAAAATTATGCATTTAGTAAAACAATTTTATTTTAAAAAATATTTTCATATGCTGGTCTTGTGAATTACATTCATAGACCATATAACTTTAACATCTCATTTTTATCCTGGGAAAATCCACTTGACGCAATGTACATGTATTTGTTTGAGTTTGTAGGTTTTAAGACATGAATATATTTGGTCTGCTAGTATCTTATATGGGCTTCTGGGGGAGCTCAGCTGGTAAAGAATCCACCTGCAATGCAGGAGACCCCAGTTTGATTCCTGGGTTGAGAAGTTCCCCTGGAGAAGGGATAGGCTACTCACTAGAGTAATTCTGGGCTTCCCTTATTGCTCAGAGGGTAAAGAATCTGCCAGCAATGAGAGAGATCTGGGCTTGATCCCTGGGCTGAGAAGATTTTCCTGGAGGAGGGCATGGCAACCCACTCCAGTATTCTTGCCTGGAGAATCCCCAGGGACAGAGGAGCCTGGTGGACTGTACTCCAGGAGTCAGACATGACTGAGCGACTAAGCACACACAGTATCGTACAGAAGACTTCTCGCTGTTTTGATCATACACTTAATTGATCAAAAAGATGTCTTAACCCTCTGCATTTATTCACTTGTCTGCTTGTTTACTAGCTTATATATTTATGTGTTGTGTTGTGGACAGAAATACTGTTCTATGTGGTACTTATTCTTTGATATTTCCTGTTGTCATTTTGTGTTCCAGAACATAATAAATTTAAAAAAAATGTTCTATACATTCTAGAAGAAAATATTCATATTTAATTCAGTAGCAGGGTTCTATATAGTTTTGTCAGATGAAACACTTTTTTGTGTGTGTTGTTCAAAGTCAACTAGATTATTATTCTATTGTGTTTTTTTTGCTTAGTCTATTAATTATTGAGAAAGTATGTTAAAATA